>OFHS01000515.1:0-25857 GCA_900245855.1 Calvadosia cruxmelitensis
TGTTTGTTTGTTTGTTTGTTTGTTTGTTTGTTCGTTTGTTTGTATTTTTGTTCGTTCGTTTGTATGTTTGTAAATTTGTTTGTTTATTTGTTTGTTTGTTTGTTTCTTTATTTCATCATATCAGTCATAAATTGTAAGGTACTACAGTCAAACCTGCATTAGCGGTCACCTCTATAGAGCAACCACCTGTGTACAAAGGCCACTCTTCATAACTCAAAATGACACTTTCTATAGAAACGAACCTGGACAGAAAGGCCACCTGCCAATAGAGGTCATTTTCCTTAGGTCCCAGAGGTGACCGTTATAGACAGGTTTAACTGTATTACACATCAATGAGGCATAGATAATGAGACACAGATACAACAGAGTCATTCAGTAAGCAATTTTTATTTATTTTTTATTATTTCGACTCCACAGCTCACGTATGACTACAAATTCGACATTGAAGATGAGCAACACAAGATCCCTTGCCTTTGTGGCGCTGTGAATTGTCGTAAATGGATGAATTGAATCTGCTATCGAGCAGTGTACTTCACAGTGGATATTCTGCGCTTATTAATTTGGACTTTTGCTCGCTGTTTGGCAGATGCCAGAGAGCACATGCTGTATTGTAAACGCGACATTTGACGCGAAACGTGTCTTGTCGTTAAAATATATCTTTCTTGCATTACAAGTAAAACCAGGTATAATGAATTGGTTTCATTGCTGTCTCCGGTTCTTTTGGCGTTCTCATCCTTTCTTGTTTTGAAGGACGACAAGCACGGCTGCTGAGTGTTATTGAATTCGTATTCTTGTGGCTAGTTCACTTTCAGTCTCTTCGATATATCCAGGAACGTTCTGTAGGCTACCTGTAGAATGGGAAAAGTTCACTTTGTAACATGAGGGGCCCAATTTGCCCAAACTTTTCAACTGCCTTCAAGCAATCGTCATTTTATCATTTATTCTGTAGATCCGATAAACTAATACAAGCTTTATCACTGAGCCTTCTTAACTATTGCTTTTCTAAATTCCTAATGTTTTCAGTTCGTTTGGTACATATTTTACCTTTCGCTGCCTCGACGGCGAGCATGAGAGGAACATTGGTTTTCGCAAGAGAAGCTCGAAAAGCGCGGGAAATTGAACCGCGACCGATAAACAACTTTCTCGTTGTGTTTTCCAACATGTTTGACAGTTAAAACAATCTCATGCAAGAATGTCGAAAGAGAGCGGCGAGGATTTGAAAAGTAGCTCGCTTTGTGCTTGGATTCAGTGCGGCAACACTTGGTGTATGAAATGGAGAAAGGTTTCGAAGTCAGTCGTGGAAGAATTTTCCTGTAAGCCTTGGATTTGCAAGTTGAATGAAGATGAGAAACGCAACAGTTGCGATGCAGAACAAGAACTCATTACGAAGCCAAAGCTCGAACAATTCGTTTTCAGTCGATTTGAAGAAGGAGCGCTAATTTGGGCTAGAATGGTCGGCTATCCTCCGTGAGTAGCATTTCTCAATGGTTTGTCTTCGTTCATTAGCGTCTAGCAACTTAGTCCTTTATCGTTTTCAAATAGCTAGTTTTTTCTCTTGAGATATAGTTCGTGTCTCCTTGCAGTTGGCCTGCTATCATCAGCAAAGATCCTCTTTGTGGGATGTATTTTTCTGATGATGAGGACGGTGACGTCAAGCATTATCATGTTGAATACCTTGGTGCTCCAAGAACACACTCGTGGCTCCACGCCAAGCAGGTTGAATCATATGGTAGTGGCAACGCACCATTGCCTGATGCTGTCTCAAATCTAAAGACCAAAATGCTCAAGCAGTCCTTTGAGAAGGCAGTTATTGAGGCAAACCAGTGTGCTCGACTTGATAATATCGAGAGAAACAAGAAATGTCGCTTTCAGCATCAAGAAGGTAAAACGAATGAAAAGCAATTGTCATATCTATAGAATAAAATCTCGTAATGCAAATGAAATCAAATCCGGAAATACATATTTTTGTTGAATCATGCTACATCATTGGATAAAACAAGTTATGTACTCGAACATGTTCACAACAATCAAAGTTGGAAATAGCATCCGTGCAGACAAACTATTTTCTTCTCGGTAAAGTAACCGGAAAAAAGAGTTCGTCTGCACGCACGCTAAGTTTGAAAAGAAGTCAATGGAAATAATCGTTACTTATAAAACTGCTCTGCTGTATACCATATGTTAAACACACGCTGTTGCTAGTATATACTGTAATACATAGATGTTTGCTGCACACTTGTATATATGACTACATTCATTTTATATGCACATTCTTTTATTTTCATGTAAAGTATTTAGCTGTATTAATTATTTGTATCGCTCCTGTCTAGTGTGAGTTTTGCCTTCTAGATTTGTGTTCTTTTTATCTATTGTCATGAATAAAGACACATTTTTCTATCTATTCAGAAAGACTAGGGAGGACAATTCAAGACAGCATTGACGATCGAAAACAGATGCAGAGCATTCGTGGCAGAATACCAACAACATCAGTAGTGAATACCAATCCTTCATTTTCTAGCCAGCAACAAACAACTGCATCGTTGCTCCCTATTATCAATGGCGCTTACTGCGTTACTCCGACTACAATTAATGGGACACTTGCGTATACCTTTCTACCACTCCAAGTCCAGAACTCAAACAAGGTAAAATGCAACAAGAGTCAGCACAGTTTCAAAAACCTGTCTTGGGCGGTCACGAGCGAACATAAGGGAGATTGATGTGTATTTGCGCTACACTCTGGCCAGTATAGACAACATATAGGTCCACATGAAAGTGTAGTTGTTTAACGAGGGGAAAATCATAAGTCTGCCGTAATACCCCCCAAGCACTTGCTATGTAGAGTGAAAGGGACAGTAGATGAAAAGACCATGGCACACACATATCTTGGATATGCATGCAAATAATTCGGTGTGTACAACAAGTCTAACGGACTTTGACCAGAGCAGAGCGATAGCGCTCGAGGATATGATAGCACTCGTGGGCACCTGGAGTACCAGCAAAGGATCTATGGGCGCGGCAGTCATGGCTTGAGTAGTTGAGTTTAACTTTGACAAATGTTATGCAGCCAGCATGAAAAATCAATCGTTAGGGGTCCCTCGACAAGAAACCCACAGAAGCCACAACGAGAATACATTTGTCGACTGGGCGTGGAGTTGAACCCGGGACCCCTGATTAGGGGTAATTAGGCAACGTATTGATATGGCAAGGTATTTGGGGATTCTAGAGAATGTCACGTGTGAGTGACTTCAGGTGTGTACGATTTCCGATGGATTAGACTAAATCAAGAAAATGTTAACCCTCTGATGCAACAAATTAATAAGAAACCAAAAAGAGCTGAAATACTCGTATCATAGTGGAAGAAACAACAGGGTGATGAATATACTGCAGCATCATAAGCGTGTATTGTAGCTAATTAGTCCATTGTTCCTATGCGATCTTCTACAGAGTCCTATGGAATATGGCGTAATGACATGTCGTCACAGCCTCGTTTAGTATATCAGTGTTTCTCGTGCAATCTTTCTCTTGCAGAACTCTTCTCTCAAAAAGAATGACATCATCTCAGCGAAGTCAGAAACACCAAAACAAGCTAAATTCAACCACCCCCGTGAAGCATCGAAACAAGAGCAAAGTAATGACTCCACCCCAAAGGCAAGGTTGTTTCTTGCGAACGCGACTCTATTTAATATTAGTATACAGTAGATGGCTGCTTTTGCCCTTCAAGCGTGATTTCCATATTCATCTTCTAATGAAATGTATCCTGCAACTGAGGAGGGAGTTATGGAACTAGGCAAAGGAAGTTTTGCCTGTATAAAATACGTAGTTTGGAATCAGTGCTATCAACGGCAACCCTGCTATGTTTTACTGTATTTTCACACAATTACCCTTCCATTTCAGGAGACTAAAGCAAAACTAGAAGAGGAAGAGTTTTGGAAAGACTTGACGATTTGTTTAAAACAAAGAAATGTTTCTGTCAATCGAGCAACTATGTACTGGTATAAGAAGCCGGTTGATTTGTTTCGTTTCTACACGCTTGTGAAAGATGAAGGTGGCTACAGACAGGTAGTACACTGAACATGTTCTCTATGTTTGACTGAGATTGCGATTGAATGAATGCGCTAAATCATTGTAGCAAGGTCTCGCATGATGCTATAGATTGCATGAGATGCTCAGCGCTCTACGATCTCGTCATTCAGCATCATAATGTAGTAATAACTTCTACGCAAAAGTCTCGTTTTCATGTTTAGCCTCGCTTAGAATTAATGCTTATCACGTGTTAGCCATGTAAAGCTACATGCTGTGTGCTGGAAGAGTTAGTCTTTGCTATGCTCGATAGGAATGCGTCTCATCCTTGTCTCGCTGCATATTCAATTGTTGATCCCTTGGATTGAGTACCTGGATCTCAACACTGTATCTGATTAATTTACAGTATATCTGTTCAGTACTTTGCTTGCACCTTGGATGGTTTGCAATGACAGTACAGCATAACCCGTTTAAGCGCAAATCGGATAAGCGAAAAATCCGTTTATCTGCAAACAATTTGCTATGTACCGAATTAATGCTTACAGTACAAACTCTCTTAACCGATTCCTGATAAGTACAATTCCTAATAAAAGCAAAGGATATCGTTGGCAAATTACTATTGCGCTTAAGCGGGTTACACTGTAGCACCAATAAGTAAAGTCTATCAGCCATTTGCAGATTGTATTACATGCAGAAATTGCACGGTATAAACCTGACTTTAGTGAGAATTCCTGTTAGGTGAAATAGATGTCTTCGGCACACACATTCTACTGCATCATAGTAAATATATCCATAGACCTGAGGAAAATGACACTCATCTATTTCAGGTACACCAGAAAGGAGCATGGTCGAAAGTATGCATGAAAGTTGTGAACACAAAGACAAACGGACAATTTTTAACACTGAAACGAATCTATAGAAGGTATCTGTGACATTGTTTCTGTATTTAGCTTTTTATTTATACATGATTATACAGTAATACCAATGCTACTGTGACGGTCTCATCAAGCATTTACGTCAGTACTCAGACCAACGATCAGCGCCCTCCATCAGTCACTATACAACTGAATGTCTGAATTTTGTAACGTCATTCTCTTTCTATGTAAATGTAAATGTCACTTTATTTAACGAGGGTAGCTCAATAAGCTAATGGCTTGTCTTTGGGCCAACGACAATTAAAACTACAGAAGACATATAACGAGTATATGTGTCGGCTGGGCATTGAGTCGAACCAAGGACATCTAACTGCCAGCCACATATACTATCCACTAGACCACACGACACCCCCATCTGCTTTGCACCCCTAAACCTTCAAGCGGGCTGGCTACTTTCGTTCGTATCTGCCTCAATTATATACTTAACATCCGACAAATAGCGTCTACCCATATGATGCATCTATCTACACATATAGTCTACATATTCTACACTGCTATATATGCACCTTAAAAAGATCATTATGACGCATTTCACTCCCGATTCGCCTAGTGCAGTCCCATTGCATTTCGGTATATAAGCGAGTTGACCGCTGTCACTGCGGATGACACCAGGAAATAGTTTTATGTGAAGTGGATTCGATCGTACGCTTATTCTATGATGGTCAATTTCAAGAATTGTTCTTGACTGTCGAAGTGGTCAAGTTCAATTCAGAAACAAGTGCCTGAATACCCTTGTATGCCAACATGCAGTGCCACTACTCTTCGGCAATTGGTCATTGTACACAAGAATTTTTGAATAGTGTGTATCATTAATCAAGTGTTACTTTCTTGCAGGTACTTGCTGCCTTACGAACAGCAGCAATTGAATCGCTCATCCACGTTGTCATGGCTATCAACAACTATCAATAAGCCAAGTAAGTTTTATTATTATCAGACCTGTCCTAAGCGACCAGCCAAGGAACTACCTGAAAAATGATATTTAGCGCCAAGTAGTAGCTTGGGAACTAAGGGATCATCTTTTATAAGACAGGAAGTTTGAAAAACATGCTGATTGTATAGTTACTGGATTCATAACGGATTCTTCTTATTGCTTTTATACCTCCATTATCCATATGTGTTTAAGATGTTATAATATGCCTCTTAATACCTCCATATTAACGCCAGCAAATAACATCAGTAAGGGCTTTTGGCATACCTGTATTTTCCAGCAGAACTGAGAATCAGCTAAATGATGCCTCGCAGGATCAAAAGTCAATACAATGCCTATCAGAAATAAAATAATTTGGCCCCATCGATCTCTTTTCTTTTTAATTAAATATTGTTCTTTTCTATGTCTATTCTTTTATTTATTCTTATTATTATTTCTGAGTCAAGTGTTTACCGCGCTATTGCCATTCAATCTGTACTGCCTTGTTTCTTCCAGGCTCACAAGCCCCGCCACATTGTTCTTCGCTACCAAAAGAACGCCCGCAAAACGTTGTCCGAAACTCGAGACCAGCATCTCCTATAGATGAGGGTAATAATGATAACAACACATTTGCTGCGTGGTGATCTTGAGCGACTTGTGGTGCTGTCGAGGGGTGGCGCCATAGTGGGGTTCTAGGGGTCTGTAGCCCCCTATCGGGGAATCTGCAGCTACTCTGTCAAAGAAAATTAAGCTCGTAGTTTTGGCAATCCCACGCACAATCTCGTTTAAACCAGTCGACGTGCTGGATAAATCCAGATGACGAGCTAATTGTGACATATTATGAGGCTCAGAAATGCGAATTTGGTACTGATTTCAATGTTTACGCATTTGATAGAAATATACGCCGTTTGCATGGTTATCCCCTCGTCTGGAATTTTCTGGCGCCACCCCTTGTGCTGTCGCGATTGAATGAACAGCTTTTGCATGCGTACAAACTTCTAATTATGAATCCTTACGATCTCCTTTAGCGTCGTCCGCAGAGCATCTGCCCTTCATCTCGAAGATCACTCTGACCAATGACAACATGACTCCTTCAAATCTGCCGCATGCTGCTCAAAACCAGCAGAGAGATGTGAACATCTGTCGCAGTTCTGTCAGTAGAGAAGAGCTTCATTGTACAAAATTGAATCATACTACCGCAGAACTACATGTGCAAGACAAGGCAACTGGCAGTGACGTCACAGTGCCAATCGTGGCACGTGGTCTATTGCAATCCTGTAGAGATGATCAGACCCTCAGGGAGATCCACGATATCTCTGCTGCTCTGGCTTCAATGGATGAATCACTCTTCGACGATGGTGAGTGACCACATCGGATGTAAAACTCTGTTAACGTATATTGGCTTCAAGAAACGGACATAGAGTACTGTAATTGCACTGCAATTTCCCGTTTATATGTCTAAAATACACAACTACAGTGAAACCTGTCTATAACGGTCAACTCTGGGAATTGATAAAAATGACCTGTACTGTAGAGACAGGTGGCCTTTCTGTCCTGGTTGATTTCTATGGGAAGTATCATACTGGGGTTATAAAGGATGGCCTTTATACACAGGTTACTGCTTTATAGAGGTGGCCACTGAGGTGGCCACTAATACAGATTTGACTGTATTTGTTGTATCCACGTGGATAACGTGAGTATTATAACAGTGTGTGCTTCAGCTGTTGCTTTCTTCCAGTGTAGACTTATCTGCAATGTATTTTGCTTTCTGTTATAGGCGATACCGATGAAGATTTGAAACAGGCCTCTGAGTAAGTGCAGTACACGTCCATATTTTAACACGAACGGGCACACTCGCAGTATGCTTACTTCAGTCTACATAAACAAGTCTTCGGGTTTATATCCTTGGTTATTGTTAATCTAAAGAAACTCCAGTAGCCTGTTGATTATGAAGGCAAGCAGCCACACAACTCAAGCGGGCCATTTAGTTGATGTCTGGTAATCATTTTGACTCGACCTCAAACTACATACCAGGCGGCCACGTGATCATCCCGCGCATGGGTGCAATACATTACAGAGGGATCTTCGATTGAGGAGTCCTGCAAATGTTGTCGAAAATGTGACATCCATGATCGCCTTAGTATGCCACGCTGATGCAGGTCGCCAGATCTCAAAACAACTGTTGAAGTCGATATATCATCACCAAAGCGAAGTTATTATGTTTTTCCGGGATGGAACTCAATCCCGTGTATTCAATGGTTTGTGGCATTGCTATCTGATAGTCTGAAATACTCTACTATATAACACAAGGAGCAGTATTCTAGCTACATACTTTAGCACATCTCGGTTAATATCACGACCTTAGAGTACGTACGTATCATGTATTTGGTAATAACCAAGAAATACAGAATTAGAACGTTTTGTTAAACTCTTTCTATATATATGCTTCAGCCCAGTCCAAGATGGAAGCCCTGTGGACGCCTGCACCATTGACGACGATATCCTGCGAGAGATCGAGGCTATGAACGGTGAGACCTCCCTGTGCCAAGTTTGCGGCTTGGTGGAGCCAACAGGAGGCTCCTAGCATATCGACGGCTTTCTATACTTCGATTTTTGTTTGATTTTCATATCGTGTTTGTATGAAATGTGTCTTTGTTCAAAAAAAGTCAAAAGAAAGAATTCCCATGTGGCAGGCTATGTGTACATAGCTCTTACGCTGCATGGACAAGTGGCATAAATTAATACATCGGCAATCCGCCATGCGCAATCCCACTGCATGTCGGTATATAAGTGAGTTGACCTCTGCCACTGGTGAAGATGTCAGGAAAATGCTTTGTTTGCAACGCAATCAGCCGTACTCTGATCAATGATGGTCAAACAGGGATTGTCATTGGCCGTCAAAGTTGTAGATTTCAGCTCAAAATCACATGCTATAAAACATTTGTATCCCGTCATGCATTGGGACTGCGCTTGGGCCATACTTCTGTGGCAATAGACATTCAAATGAATAAATTATATCTATAATAGCTATTCCAAATTAACACGAGATTACTCAGATTTGCTGTTTAAGAGAGATTCATTTCATTGCAGAACAAATTAAGGACATTGATTCGGACGATTGGATGGGAGATTCGTTTTCGATTTGATGGAATGCGTCGTGTCCTGTGAAAAACTACCCTCGTTAATGGTACTCGGCTTACCTAGAGTGATTATCCTCAGTCAGCACAATGGCTGCATCAACTGGTCAGACCAGGGTCCCACCCATTTACCAATTCGCCGTGATCACAGAAACCTCCACGCAGCACAGAAGTTTTGCAATGGACGAAGCGCAGTCACAATGCATTACGGGATACATATGTTTCTAGGTACGTGGTTTTGAGCTGAAATCAACAATCTTGACAGCCAAGAACAACACTTGAAATTGACCATCATAGAAAAGACTACGGCTGATTGCGTTTCAAGCAAAGCGTTTTCCTGGCGTTTTCATTTGTGGCAGAGGTCAACTCGCTTATATAGAGACAACATGCAATGGGACTGCGCATGGCGGATTGGACTGCTCAATAAGCAGGACTCAACTACATAACCACGAGATGAAATCCAATGCAGAAACACCATGGGTAATACACAGATAATTACACCAAATTTCGGCCACAATGTATTTCTCGTTAAAACAATTACGAAGGCGAATCCTTCCGAACTAGCGGGTTGAACAGCTCCAGTCTGAACACTACGGAGTCGCTGTTCCAACGATAACACATCAGTGAGTAAAACCAACACCAACAGTTGCCATAACAACAATGACAATCGCAGTCCGTTTTACAAACACAATACGACCGAACTTTCTTCAAGTTTTATAAATTACAAATCTGGTTACTTGAGGTGTGGGCGAACGAGTAATAAATTAGCGAATTACGTACAGTATCAAACTCCTTGGAGGCCAACGTAACTTCACATAATGACGGGTCTAACACCTTCAAGAGGCTACAATGATATAATATTATTATCGATAAAAATACGGTGCAAAGGCACGCGTGACGAGAACGTCATACCCGCGTCGGTGGCGTCAGAGCGCGCGTGCCAAAATACAGATACTGAACTTATAGTATCAGAATGTTTGTACAATGAAATTTTCTATATTACAATGATGAAACAAGATCGAGAAACAATAAACGTGATATATAAACGACAGCAACTTCATGCTTTTAGCCTGCTGCGTCGATACAAATTAAACTATTCCGATTACGATATTTATAACTACTAAATAACCTTCCTCAATAAAAAGCGAATAATTCTTGATGCTATGCACAGGAAGACCGCCTCTTCGGTTAAAAACTATACAGTGATTGAAATGGATTATAATAAATTTGGATGTAATGAAACTAAAACGAGCGAAGACATAACAGGGGAATTTGGGGGCAAGGGAGTGAGGCTAACACGTAAATACGTACTCGATAAAACGACGTTTTGGTCCGTATATTACGAACAGTTTACAGCGACGTATCCAAGATGTCGTATTCGTTCAAGTCGCAGGCTTGTACAAGAACAGGATCGTTGGCAATATCGTCGTAGGTTTCTAGAAGGTTCGATACGCTGCCAAACGCACGCTGTCGAATGATTAAGCCTCTTCGCGGTTGGCACTCGACGGGAACAACTTTGTATAGAATCTCATCTGTTGCCACCGCGCTAACGTCTCTTGCAAATGCGCGATGAACAGCCATTGCATTTAGAAATTTCTCGGCAGAGCATAAATAACGTGGAATCACGTTAAAGTTCAATCTGGCTTCAGCAATGACGGGCGTGGCGTCTTCACCGTTCCAACGACAGGACGGTGACAACTCAGCGTCAAACGGCGAAGGTTCATCTGAATGGGAATACGACGACGACGAGGTGCCGACGATCGATTCAGCAGACGCTGGCATGCTCGGAAAGACGTCGCTATCTTGTCGTACGAAATCCTCAGCGACGCCAAATGAAGAGGTTTCCATTTCAGCTATCGTTGTGACGTGAAACCGACCATGCGTAGCATAGGGATCAGGTACCGAAAGACAATGGTAGATACCTGGTTGAAATCTAGAGTGGGTTGCAGAAGAGGATGAGGACCACCGATGCCCGTTATGATGTCGCGAGAGGATTGGAGGGCGTCGATCGAGTGCCGATTGACTATCACTCATGCCGTAAAACGAACTGTCCAGATCTGAACGAGGTAATAGACTCTCTTCGTCCGAATTGCACTCTTTGTCGCAAGAGACGCGGCACTCGCCCGCTGTAGTTGGCATCGTTGCATTCTCAACCGAAGAAAGGTCCCGCAAGTCATTGCATCCGTTCGTTGCGGATAATAGTAGCTCAGAACTGGCCGCTTTTAAGTCCCGTTTGCGCCGTTTCAGCGGGAAGCGAATGTTAGGAAGTGACCGCACCTTGGATTGATGACTGGAGACTTTCACTTCATTCTGCTCGTCCACATGCGGACTGTCATTCAATGACGTCATGTCATGCACTCCCTCGCGGAACTGGTAACCACCATAGCTATGGCAACGAGCCTTCAACGTCGACTTTTTGCTCACTCTATCCACCTGATCGAGGTCATCACGTGATCCTATGACGTCGTATTCTGATTCGTGGAAGCATTCATCGCTTTCGTCGTCGCTGCATAATAACCGGTCGGTTAACCGCGGTTTCGAACGCAAAAGTTCCATGTTTTGTAACAATAGATTCGATTCGTCTGACGGGGTAAACAAATCGTTGCACTCGGACAGCAGGCAATCATTGACGTCGTCAAGGTCGTTGGCGTCTTCGGCATATGATTCGTCGTCAGCGTCATAATCAGCGAGGATGGCAGGATCTACAGAACTGTGCCAGATGTCTTGATCGTCTACGCTCGTCGTCAATTCATCACTTTCGAGCAGGCATCCCTCCGATGCGATATGACCAGAATCAGAATGGAGCGAAGACAACGAACGTTCAACGTTGACGCTAAGTTCGCTCGCTGTGGCCAACGTCCGACGGTGACGATCGCCAACGAAGCCAGCAACACTGCTCACTTTGTCCAAATTAGCAGGTAGTGAAACGTAATAACGAAATTCATCCCTCGTCATTCGCTTGCCACTCGGTGTAAACACTAAAAAGCGAAGAGTAACACACCAGTCAATACCACAACATAAATACCAATATTATCCATAGATTATTTCAATTTCAATTCTCAAATATTTAAATCATTGTAAAATAAGTAAAATAATCTCGAAATAAAGTACAAAGAAAAATGACTATTAATTAACTGTAATTGTAAAATGACTAAAAATTAACCGAATAAAGTAATAATGAAATTGCAAAAATCAAACGTTATCCATGCGACCACAGTTACTTACTCAAGTCGTTAATAGAACTCGTGGTGCTGTAGCAACATCCACTATCGTGCTCGCAATTAGCCTCGCATTCTTTCGGCATCTCTTCGATGTTTGTAACAGAACGGGACAGCCCTGACTTCTTCCCAGGCGACTCAAGGGCCTCGTCGATCTCACCATCGCTCGTCTTGCCATTCAAATGCGACTCGATCTCTTCCACTGGTAAACTGCTTTGCAGGAACAAATGGAGGGCGACATCGGAGAGATAAGCGTTCTCCTGAATGATGCTAAAGAGAAACAGATAAGGGTTACGAAACGGAATTAAACATGCGCAATAAATAACAGTAGCAGCAACAACAACAAAAAGATGATGCTGTTACATCTGTTTCACGTTCTGTCATTAAATACTGTACGTCGTTTACATTCTGTGAATTTAACGCGCTCTTGTAAATGTTATTAGGCTGCATGTATAGTGTAAGTAGGTTTACTTTCTTGTTTCTTGTGCTTGCCTGTCAATCATTATTAATGATGTTTGACAAATACTGTAAATCAAAACAACAACAACAACAGGCAACTATGCGCAAGTCGAAGGCATTTTAATTAAGGTCATTAATTAACCTACGCTGTGAGAAAATTGGCCAAATACTTTCGAAAGGCAAATGAGTGGTAAAAACATGAAAACAAAATTTCCAAGGAGGAGGAGCTATTACCACATATTTTCATTCAAAGGACAGGGTTAACATCAGAATGCGCGGCATTAAACACTACTTACTTTGTACGGAAGAAATTACCCTAGCTTTTCGTTTTAACCATCTTAAAATTAAATCATCGGCAAGCGCCAAGCGGAACTAGGGTCATACAACTTCAATTACTGCTCACATAAACGTCTAGGGTTATATGCTGTGTCGTTGTCAAAAACGAGCCTCGAAACATATACATTAAGCGCCCGGTTACTTTTGCGACTTTTCCTCTGATATTTTAAGGCTACGGTATCCTGGCCAAACACTTCGCGCAATGTCTTCGATGGTCTAATCAGCAGCATAAAATACACCCTGCCGGGCGGTAAAAGAGAGCTGATAATTCACGCAGCAGTGTGAAAACTCGACAGCTTCTGAAGTTTACTAAGCCACACCCCTCGTGTGAGAGCTCAAGAATTAGCAGATAAACGCGAGGCTGGCGGTCGAGAAGGTCTGCCTGCCTTAACGACCACCTGCCTTACGCGACCACCTATGACTATGTCACGAGACCATCTTCAATTTGCGATTTATAAGCCTTTTAAGTGGTGGCTTAAGACAGGTTTTTCATTGAGATCGTATGACATGAAACCTACTCTTCGATGAAGCGCTGCAATCCTCGCTGGCGATGCTTCAAGAATTGTCGTTTGAATCGTCCGAAGAGCCTTTTTGGCGGAAGCTCGGGAGGAGATTGCCTGCAGACGAAGAATACCACCAATACAATAACGCGTCTAAACGTATGCTAAGCTACAATCAAGAGGGAACAATTATAAAACCACTGGCATTTGGCAAGTCTCATTCCAAAAATCAGGCTGGCAGGCCACAAGATAAGCCAAGTGCAAACTACATTACAGTATCACAAGGGGAGACGTAAAATATGCAAGTTCAACCAGGTTAGTTACGGTGAATGTAAGTATCATTGTAGCTGGTTCAAGAAATATAAATATGTCATGCACCGATATGAAATCAACTTCAAAAAACTCCTGTTGTGCAAAGGAAGCCTAACTGACCAGGGAGGGGTGACTACAACCCCCCTTCGTACCACGCCCGTTCCCCAAGGAGGTCGCTGTTCACAGTTCTATCATCAACTCCGCCTCTACTCACACGATCCAGTTGTAGTTGGTAATAAGGCGTTTCCTCAGCCATTGGAAATCGGAGTATCGTCGTCTGACGCATGACGTCACGCAGCTGAATGCGATGTTGTTCGTCTAGGTGGAAGGAAGACATCACATAGGGGGGTCCATGATACACAACAATGCGGCACAAACAAACAAATGTTTTTTCGAAGGGCAGTGTGGTCCCACGCATCGAGAGGCATCGAGACCGCAGTGCGTTTGGTACTACACTCAACAGAACAAAAGTCATGCGAGTGAACACAGGGCCAATGAGTGGGCGATTCACGGACAGCGTTGATGTCTTATCTACACCATCGGCATTTTGTGTAAGGGGCATTTTCATTTAATATTATCAACAAAAGATCACGACAAATCAAATTAGTATAATGAGAAATTCACTCGAATTGATCGAAGTACTTCGACAATGCTATTTGTGTTTCTTAAACGCTTGTTTACCCCGTCAAATGCGAGTATCAAACGCCTCGTGATCAATTTGACTGGCACAAGGTTGTAATTAATGAGGCAATGTGGGTGGACGTAACAACGAATACGCGTGGACGGAAGAATCTAATGTATTATCATACGAAAAACAAGTCGTGGGTCATCGACGCCTGCAAACGCGAAGCACTTTAGGCTAAGGATTAACAGAGCGAAAACCTCCGTGGTAAGGAAAATTGAGATTAAAAAAAAACATGATATTGGATTAGCAAGCGCCGGCGTGGGGTCTTTTCTGGACGGGTCGTCAATGCAGGAGGGCGGTGCTGCTTAGGGCACCTTAGAAAAATTCAATTCAAAATCATTCGAAATCAGGATGCCATAGACGCTCAACTAATCGACCGATAATTCACACACCAAAATCAACATAGATTTCACGGTAAATTTGACATCCGTTTCAAACATTTAGAAGTTGTCAGCCAAATAACGGATAACGCAGTGCCCGGAAGCAGGACAGTATATGACCGGCAAAAAACAGTCACAAAACGTAACAACTAGACGAGATTAAACTGTTAATAAAATCACCTCAGACATCAATTAAACCACGATGCAACTCACCTCGATGCTAATTTCGTAGTCTGTGTACAATGCTGTTTCTCTGCTGATGTGTGTCCTCGGATTTCTTACTGTGACATTGACAAATGGCTGCCGACATAGAACACCAACACCAGTATTACCGCACTGTTGCTAAACTGCATGAGCTTACTACTTCGTAAACACCAAAGACATGAAACAAGGCTCGCCTGGTTGGAGTAATCGCAGGACAAATAACTTTTGAAAGTCAACAAGGATTGAAAAATTCGGAAGCGAATAAATTCGGTCGTTCCGTAAACAGTGAAATTATCAGAATCAAAAATAATCCAAAGATTTCTAACAGATTTCCCCATGCATCCTCTACGGAAAGAACTCGTTAAGTAATACAAGATATCTTATAACATCCGGGAAGACACAAGGAATTATGTAACAATACAGCAATCCCACCTGTGGAGAGACTGAAGTATAGGGGAATTGAATTTGTAGTAAATGAAAGGTTAAATCGGATGACATGGTTTAGTAATATTAAACAGGGGTTTAATAATTGTTGCGTGATCTGGTCGAAGGTTCGCACGCCCAAAGATTCCTTTTCTTAGCTCAGAAAAACAAGCTCGTTTGGAGACATTTCGCAACGTCGACATTCATAGAGCGTGAAAACAACGTCATAGTCTGAAAGGAATCAAGCCGGTAAAATGCCACTTAACACCTTGTACACACTCAAGATGTGATTTCTGTTTGCACCAATGCGTCATAAATGCGTCTGATAAATGCGAAATTCGTAGACAGAACGTCAATGCGCTTATTTCTAACATATTTCCAAGTTTTGATTGATTATTTGACACTATTAGCCCACGCGTTTGCGAGTCCAGAAAATCTAGTCCTTAAATGCGAAATTCGCCGAATCAACGTCAATAAACTCATTTCTAACATATTTCCAAGTTTTGATTGATCGTATGGCATTGACACCTTTAGACCCACGCATTTGTGAGTCCTTCAAAGCGACAGACCATACGTCACAGCTAAGTCGGAATGGAGCCTAGGAAAAGTAAACTTTCGGGTTCACAGATTCAAGGAAAAACACGAGCAGCAGGTCATACTGATTTTTATCATCGTGGATTTTACTGAAAACGTTGGCATGATTATTCATTTGACAGGGCGTAAATCTGCCTGGTCAAATCAAGTGACATGATTCTGCCCATTCGTCTTTGCTATAGGGAACGCTCCCTAAAAAAACGTGGGACAGGACTGAATCCTCCAACGCTGTGCAAAAAGACTGATTCCGTTCTTCCTGATTAAAAATTAAAAATATATCCGACACGTGGCCACTCGACTCATGGCTGTCTATTTCGCCACGAGTCGTGCGCTGTGGAAGTTTCTCACTAAATCATGGCCGTTCATACCGAAAGGAAAACAAATCATCAATTCCAAGCAAGCCACATGATTACTGGGATTGAAATTCTTCAAGCGGTCGCGTTTGGGTCGGTTTACCATAAATAAACATTAACCGTTGACCCTAAAATCCTCTAAATTCGATGAAACATAACTGGAAATTAATTTAAAAGGTCTTTGGGAAAGCAAACGACACGAAAACATGGCAGACGTCGAGTGTCGAACAACGCGTTTGTATGCAAAATTCAAATAAATCCCCGGACGAGCAATTTGTAAACGGAAACCTTACAGGTTTACGGCCGTTTGTGACCGAAAGGTTAGCCAAACGACGCGGAAAGAAAATTTACAAAGACGAACCACCAGCAGCAAACACCACACGTCGAGGCATAACAAGAGAACTAACAACGACAAAAGTCAACAAGGCACTCACCTCCTTCTCCGATACAGAGGCCATATTGTCCGCGAACAGTTGCTCATCACAGGCCATCATAGCCGCTGCCTTTCTAAGCGAAGCGTCCTTCGTGAAAAACAACATGCTGTTGCGGCATAAACTACACCAACGTCCACGAGGATCACGAGTCGTGCTGCCATGGAGTCGCCATCACGGTTGTCGGACTGCTAACGTCGGTTTCGTAACAGGAAGCCGGCTCTTTTTAACGACAACAGCACTGGAACAAATCCCATTTGAATTAATCAATCAATAGGCAAGACACAAGCAACAAAAACCGGCAATACGATGGACAAACAGTGGTGCAGTCAATAGAGCCTTTCACGTGCGTTGCTGTGGTGAGTTCACACAGGCCACATCAGTGCACTATTTACGTTATTTTCATAGTTGTGATATGCAACAGTCTGCACTTACAAATTGTAAGCGTCTGCCTGATTTCTTTCTGTCCAGACTACAACAGCCTCTTCTCCGTTGCTTGTTGCTCGACAGACAACCTTACAACTGAGCCAGCTCGTAATGAGCCCTCATGCAAAGTCTGCTGTGATGTCCAGCTGAGTTACATACCCCAGGAATCAGTGGGTGTTCTGTCACTTGGCCGGCACATGAAACAGCCCGAGATGCAAAGAACTCTGACAACATCTCGACAACCTAGCAGGTGGGGAGTGCAAAGTACTGAGACCCATCTCAACGTGAACGCAACACACCTCACTCGTTTTCTTGGCTTGACTCGCCCTACGACCTACGACCATTGAGAAAAATTTCCCGCTTATAATATTGATCACATGTGCGGAATAATAACCGCCTTTTAGGCGTCTTTGAATGACATGTTTCGCAAGCTCAACATACCAGGAATTGACAATGTGAACGCGAGCTCAATCGATAGCTGGTAGAAGATTGTACAAATGTACATCGATCCACTTATGGGCTGACGGATTGAGTGGAGAAATTTCTCACGGAAATTCAAGACAACTGGTTCATGTCAGAGACGACAATCAACGCATTTTCAGTGACCAGGTTCGTAATCTGGTCAACAACACCACGGTCACCTTTGGGGTCGGTAGAAGACCAAAAGTTTTAGATACACGGTGTCAAAATTGACAAAGATTAAACGCTTATACAGCGAAGCAAAATCTTCCGGTAAGGCGCATTACTATAAAACCTTAATTGGCAACAAGGGTCCCGGTTTCAACTTCGGGAACGTTTACCAAGAAAGTTCCAATGTTGTATAACTGTATACGGCACCAAGCAACAACGTCGAAAATAGGGAAAGTAAAATGAGACATGTTGCCGCTTGCATCGATCATTTATTATCAAACTATTCGACGAAAACATGATTTTTAAGAAAAATATTTCAGATTCACACGGATTTAGTCCAGACATTGTCTCTTTGAGTTGCAATTTATATGTCTAGAATTTCTCGCATCAAAAATGACACCAAATTGTTACCGGCGCGAGCAATTACAATCGCGTGGCAGAGCAATGTTCCTTGGGCAGTCTGTTTTTAATTGGTAATTGGCTGAAACTAGAAAACCGAATCATCAGTAGGAAATTGTGTAAATTACAAAGCGTCAGTTAGTGTGTGACGTCGTGACATGTGGTGCCGCTACCATGTTCGTAGATTCGATCGTTTGCTTGAGGTTTGTGGTGTAACCCCATGACATTCTATCACACTGATATCACGCCAACTCATCCTCCAAACACGAAGACCCTTTCTCTTTTTTGTCATCAACAAATAAAATGTTATTACCTCAGAAAAACAACCTACAAATGACCGGGGTAATTAGCAAATACTCTGAGTAATTGTAATGGTCATTAAAGGTACACTTGTCCGCACTTGTCTTGCATTTGTCAACATCAAATGTCAATCGATTGTTTTTCAGTTCAATTAGCCATATCAAGTGACTGTTGATTGACACTTGCGGCTCGATTGCTTGCACTTGTTTGTTTCTTGTGACCCGAAACGGGAAGAACAACAAATCAATTATCGTAACAATGTGATTGTGGCAGGCCATCGATTGATCATATCGATCGACTGATAAACACCTTTGCAATCATCACCATCCTTTGAAAGCGTTGCACCGGCTTCCAAAGACATGAACGATTTACTACTCGTCTCACACTTACAAATTTTAACCACAACCTAGAAATGCTATCCAGTTGAACACATATAGAAAATATGACGGAAACATGAATCTCCGCTCTCATGAACGCACAAGTAATGCAATATTCTCCAATAGACGCGTGCCGGATCTGATAACTTGTCGTACAATTTCCTTCCTGGATGCATTTTCTAGGTACTTTTATTTTAAACGAATAAATACAATATCAACTCATATAATTATAAGATTTAAAAATCCTTTAAAGAGCAGCGCTAATTTCACCGACCGATAATTATTTACGGGATGACAAAATAATGTCAATTCGTAGCAACAAAAGTAACACATTTATACACTCGCAAGAATAAATGACCACAAATACAAATGGATTGATCTCCTACTTTGTTATGATAAAAAAACAAATTGTGTACTTGACATAGACTGGGTTGATCCCCTGGCTGATCTCATACTGCGAAATGCTCTCCGCTGTTCTATTTGTTCTGAATACGATCACAACGTTAAATCTCAACATTTCACTAGAACTTGCTCGAACCAATTGTATTAATAAAGCTAGCATGTCTGGACTTCTGTTGACACTATAATTCGTAAGATTTCTGAATAAAAAACGTCTGTAAAGATACGAACTCGTTTCTCTAAAACGTCTATGGCAAAATAAAAAAACTAGAAAAGTGTTCGCTTCGCTTTTGTTCTACTCTTCTTCTAAAGCTTCGAACGGACTTGGAATACTTCTCTACAAATGTTCTGTCAAACTCTAGCTGCTTCATAACTTCATTCTGGATGGAAGAATATAAGACACTATATGCCCTTACCTATGCATATCAATATTTTTTAGTACTGCGCTATACTTTACTGCGATAAGGGGAAAGAGGGAAGATTGCACAGTACACCTGGACTCACCTACTGTAACCTTCAGTTTATTGCATAAAATTGCAGCTTGTAAAAAACTGAATAATATGCTAAGCGGTTGTGGCAAACCAGTTGCTGCTTGCGTGACGATTTTTCCGGTGTGTTCGTTCAGAAGAGCAGAACGATGCAATTTGCAAACTCCACCGTTTATGCGTGGCCAATCACGAGGTGACACCCCGTGGCATCCCTGCATGCAATGCAAGTCAATTACTCGAAGAAATCTTGGCAGAGCGATAAACGAAAGGAATTGCCCGAGCGAATCATCATTGAACAGCTTCTGCAATGGCATTTTGCCAACTGCTCGGTATGTTTACTTTCAATAGAAGAGAAAACTATTGAAGCGATAAACCATTTCCAAGAGTACCTCCCACTCTCAGTTGCTGTTGGAAGAGGCTACGCTATGCATTTACAAACCAACCCATTCCAGGATAGATAGAACGATTGTGCTTCAAAGCAAAAAAAAACACACCGATACTCTGCAGGTAAAGCGGTATCTTGTAGGCAGAGTTCTAGAAATGGGAATTGAAACAGGAATTTGATCAAATTTTTCCAGAGCAAATTGAACTGGTGGACGACTGACGCACTGTTTAAACCGAACTTGAATGCCGTTTGAGGTTGGTTATAATACGTGAACGGAAATATCTTATGCATTTAATAATATGGATTTGCTTGATTACCATGTTGCTCTGGAAACGGATAAACTCTTCGCCAGTCAGTAAGTTCGTCCTGGGACCGTGAGAATTTGCAGCTCAAGCCGCGAAAGGGAGGGACAACGGAACCCATCTTAAATATCTACTGTGAAATGCAAAGAACCTATGTTTTGAAACTAAGAAGAAAGGATTGGAGTGAACTAGACAGTTTTATTATGTGGATACAAATAGGCGCCAAACGGGTCATCCCGCAAAGAAATTGAAATTGATCTTACCTCAACCGTAACTCCATTGATCAAAAAGACGAATCTTTTGGTTACTAGTAAAACTGCCCAGTTATAGCTCTCAAAATAAGGGCATAGCAAGTTTACGCGGTAACTCGACTGTATTTTGAACCTAGTGGAATAATGCGGTCTGATTCGGTATAAATTTCACTTGTGAAAGACTCATGGCAGATTAGATAAGGAAACCTCCACCATTAGCCATATTGTTCTCTGGAAAGACCCAAACGTTGCAGAATTTACACTACAAGTAGTTCTCTGTCCCAATAGGAAGGGAGTTGTAAATCCCTTGAAAAGCTTCAACAAAGCAAGCACCAGGAGTCGAGAAGACACATTGTTTAGGCGACCTTGTACAACGGTATGCTCAGCTGTAGAGTAAATACACAATTAGTTTAGGCTTCGACTCTGCTAAACTCAAGCGCCGACCAATAATATCTATAAGTAATACGACAGAGATAAAACGACAGCTTATAATGTAGAAAAGCCGAAGAGTTGATTGAACAAATAGAATGAGGATGCTGTATTGCATTCGGGTCGCTTTCTTTATCGGATCTATTCCAACGTGACTTTCAAGAAGATATCCAAGTGTCACGTTTTACGTTATAAGATAGAATAACATTGTAATGTGAAGTCATTTGAACTGACAGATAAAAGAAAACGATAAAAGATAACTCACAGAAACATCAATTGTGCTTTCTCCCCGCAGATAATCAAACCAAACGCTCTTCAAAGATATCTTTCTGATGATGTTTCGAAGGGCTCACGAAAGGCCCCAGCTCGTGGTCAGCAAGCTACCTTTCCACGATTTTGCTTGATTGGCGCCTCACGGGTTTCACTGCAAGAATCTCGACCAAAGGTCTTAAGTCGTTGCAAGTGCGTCGCCTTATTCGCAACCGAAAGGCAAATTTGTTTTCAAAGTCCTCTCATGGTACTTCAAATATTGCTGTGTATGAGGTAATTTCGTCGTGTTTACAAAACATTTTCAAAAACGGTATCGAGAATGATTGAAGCTAGTTATTTCTGAAGCCTGTTGATTTCTGTTTATTGGATACGACATACCAAAAAATGAATCATAGTCAGTCCGTAATATCGAACTTGGACATGCGTACGCCAAAGAGCAACTCAGCTCTATAGAAATGAAACTACTGTCGATGGGAACATATTCAAACTACGAGGAAAGTTTTTGAAAGTCAAGAAGATCTTGATGCTGAACATAATGTTAATAGTCACTAAATATGTTCTTTTCATTTTTGAATATTTAAAAAAAAGTGATTTCCAGGCAGATATAGTACCCGTTAATTTATTGGAGAACATCCATCTTCATATCATATCCCAGAAATAGTTGCCCATCGCAATAAAACACATACAGCTCTTGAGTCGTTCACGGTAATGTTCTGAAATTTCGCTAAGATCTCTGTTGAGTCTATCGAGCAAATGTTGTCAATTTTTATTCTAAATATTAACAAAATTGCGATTTAGTCCACCTCGAGCGACTGCCGTAGCAAAAATTGACAGAGCTATGCCGTAAAAGTGAGTCCGATTTAATTAATTATAAACTACACGATGTTGGCTGCCGGGTCAAAACCCAATCACAGTTGCGCAGACATTGCATAGAAATGTAACGAGTGCATCATTTGCATCAGAGTAATTCTTATATCAGATTCTGTCTAAAAACACGGAGATGTCGCAACAATAATAATGAAATCTCGTGCAGGTTGTACAGGGTTAAATACACCAGGACACCAACCTTCGTTTTCCTGGGGAATGCAATGAAGTCTTCTAATTGGCTTTGCTAATCGACTTAGTTGCAGCACGACAGTGACTACTCAGAAACGATAGATTTTCGGTCCAAATAGTTGATGAAGTCTGCCGTAGTCTACGACAAGCAAAAGACAACAAGAAAGTAAGCAACGATTATATGAATGGGCTTGACAGGGCTTATTGTTTAGAGCCTCAATGGCGTATAAGGACCAAGGATTAAAACTTCTCAGCGTTCAAGGCAACGTCATAACAGTGTAGACGTCAATGCATCCAACCGAAAGGGCGACAAGGGTGGGATACGGGTCGTCAGCCTAGTATAGTAATAAGCACCAATAAGCGTATCGTGCAACACGTTAGCTACGTGGTCGGTATTATGCAGAGCGCTATCCAGGCAGTCAATTCAATTGTGGTTTTATTCGCCTACCAGCGATTATATACCTCCACTCGCGTGCGTTCTCTGTGGCAAAAGGCCCTGGGCATTCTCTCTAAGAATAGCCCACGAGATTGAAATCTGAAGCGATGAACAACCCTATTGAGAAATCTCATACAAGTTGCTTCAGATCACTTGAAGACTCGAATAAGGGTTCACGCAGCTTACGCAAAGGTAAATGAAACAAATATCCATTAAATGGAACCCAATTAATTAAATGTAATCATTATATTGTTTACATTGCTCTTCGTCCATACTCTTCGGCATGGAACAACGCGATTTATGCACAATGGCTTCCATTTCCGAATAAACAGTCGAGCGATACGGAAGGGAGGACGGTAACCATGTCAACCCAATATAGCAACAAATAAACAGCGATCCGATTAAAAGCGTGCATTCCTAATGGCCTGGTCGCGTGATGATCAGCAATGTTGCAACAACAATTTATAAGAGCTTTTATGGGAAAACAGGCAGAATATCGATGTGTTGGAAGAAGGCAACTTTGTAACAAAACAAACAGCCAATGAGCATATCTAGTGCCTTGTTGACTGTGTTGTAGATTTAAATCAAATTTCATCAAAGGAAGGGAGACTTGGAGAAGATTTGAGTCGAGATGTATTTTTCTCCCAACAATAAAACGAAGTTATCAAAAAGCGGAAACCGTGCCCAAGCAGATCACGATTATCAGCCTACTTCGCTGCACGTAAAATAATTTCACGAAGTAAAATACCAAACAACAGTATAAAACCACATAAACTGTTGTCAAATTTGAACAAAAAGGAAGTTTGCTTAAATTTGTTAAAATAGGGTTTGACACGAATGCAAAAACTACAATGTATGTCGGATGTGATAAGATGGAAGAGAAGCCCACTGGAGGGCATAACCGGAGAAAGCTAGCTACCCACATGCACGTGACATGATTTTGACCTTGATTTTGACCTCATAGCATAATTACAATTGAGTTGCCTAATCACATCGCCGCATATTCAAGCCGCAAGGTCAAAGTGGTTTAATAAACAGTGGTGGAAATTAAAGCAATATTTATGGATACCTAGGCAAGTCAGAACAATCAATTCTTCGATCATATGTTTTGATCATTCTCAGACGACGGCGACAGACCAACAAACTTGTGATGTATTGCCTAAAGCAGAGCAGGCATCTCTTGGGCTACCAGACGTCTCTGGTCTCCTGCAGTGGCAGATTTAGTGGAAATTGTGAGAATGCTCTATCCAATTTTGGAATTATGCCTTGTCATGGACTATCGGGCTCAACAATATACTGTAGACCAGCCAGCTTCGTGAGGTAAACACACAACTAGCATGCTATATTTTCCTCCGTTATCTGGTTACCCTAGGCTTGGCACATAAATAAGTGCAAGATTTGGCATGTTGAGAATTTAGAATCGATGCTGGTCTAACTCTTGAGAAGATTCGAATTCGGTATTGGAGTACAGGGGCCAATATCAGAACATCCACAGAAGCATACCTCTTGGCTGTTTTCTTCGCGAGCTTCAGCAAAAGGTCGAGCAAATTGTCCGTGCCTTGTTCAAAAAAGTTTCTCTCTGATATCAGAGCACGTGAGCCTACAGCGCTTCTTTTGATGACGATGGCGTCACGGTGGGCGACAAGGAACATTTTTCAATGGGCAGACGGCAACGCCCTTGCAATAACAATAAACCGGATGCGTTGTCATGGTTTCGTTACAGATGCTCCTGCTGCATGCTGCAATCGTTGCCTTTTGGTATCAGACGCCGCAATATGCGAAGGACATTTTATTGTCTTGAAACACACGGTTTTCATTTAAATCCTTTCAAGGCAACAGTCTTGGATATTATTAATCACCATTAAAAGTACGTTGTAAGAAATTTCTGTAGAATGGTTGGTAATGCTCAGCGAATGCAGAATGAACAGGAAATAAGAGAAGGGAAATTCCAGGCAAGTTGCCACATTCCACTGCCCGCCACGTGAGCCCGCCAGGCAGAGCTCGTTCACTGCGTCACAACCCAATAGGTCACTCCGTGGGTCAACCCACCCACCCCAAGGTCAACTCAACAACTTTGCGTTTCCTAATAGAGATACCTTGATCCGTGATAGCTTCTTCAAAACATGCATTGGAAATGCAGCACACAATTATTATTGTGGTATGGCCATTGGCCAATGCCTGCCCTCGTTCCTCTTTGGATTGTAGAAGAACGAAACATCCTTGTCAAAGGATATCGCCTGCGGCGAAGTAGGGAAATATTTGACCGCAGGATTTCAATCGCCAATTTCCGATCCTGGCTTGATTAGCATATAATAATATATCCATGGAAGGTATCAGTTCGCGTTGGATTGTTCCTTCGCTCGGGATAGTAAGTAAAGTAGCCAGATTTATTGCCTTTTACTGATTCCGAGGAGGAAATGTAAACCAAGAAATGTAATTGACTTAGGATGATCCGCCATTCCATCGCTCTATTCGGTGAAAGTCAAAGATTGATGCGACTGAAGCCGGCAGTTACAAGCATTTCACAATTTTATATAAACTTGAAACACTTTCAACAATTTCCGAAATCGGACCGATCCTTTTAGCAGAGGATGGGACTACGAAGGGACGCGTAGTAATGGAACTTATAATTTCAATTTTTCGGAAGAAAACAGCACGGAGTAAAGGCGAATACTTTGCAGGATCGGAGAAGATACCGTCCAAGATTATAATCATCATGATAATCATCTATGCCGATGATGTACATATGAATTAGCAACAGTAGAGTCATAGAAATAAGCTTGCGTTTAAATAGTTGTAGAGGCCATTGGAGCATTTG
>OFHS01000515.1:25864-40874 GCA_900245855.1 Calvadosia cruxmelitensis
TAACACAGCTAGATCTAGATTTCCATAACTTAAACGGGATTAGATTAAAGTTAGATAGGCTACCCGATAAAAAAAGCAACAATGTCTAATTTCTTCTAATTCCATGGAATCGACCATTGAAGGGGAACGAATGTGTCCGAGACCCTTTCTTTTGGAGTGAGACATAAGAGTGAGATGTGGCATAGCAAAGTTTGTTGCCCATTTTATTCAGGTTCTGTAAGCGCCATACGGTTTTTATTTGATTTATGCGGCCATCAAGTGTGACAGGCAAACGCAGAAAAGTATATTTCGCTTACATGCAGTCCTAAATTGAAAATATTTACAAAATTGCAACAAGTATACATTATTTAGTCTAGCGTTGAACCTGGTAATTTGGAAATAATTGTAGCAGAGTAAATCGACACAGTAAATACCACTGACCTTTATAGTCTGTCTTTCTAGATCAATGGTAAACACTCACCACTCCTTAAGATAAAGCTACTGTGAACTATTGTTCAGTAATTAAAAGAAAGGCGTGGTCAATTGATTGGATGTGGCTATCATGGGGTATGATACGTTGGAGGATGTGAGTGTTACTCTATTTTGGTAACCGGCGATAAGTTTGCAAACATTTCTTTTCGTGGAGCAGATAGTGTAATCACAATCACAGTGGGAAAATGTCATACATTTGAGATATTAAATGGTTCAACTTGATCTTAGTGCAGAACAGAAAACTTACCATTCTTCTTTAAGTTTTCCATTGTTGTTGCTCAGTTACAACTTCTGCGGAATTTTATAAAAATATTCCGCAATATTTTCTGTAAAACATTCCACGGCAATTACAGTAACAAGTTTTCATGGGTACAGACCGCTACCTGCGTGAAGATGCCATCCGTTCTTTTCCTCATGGACTTGTAGCATAAACTACGCCATAAATCACGGTCAGATGAAGCTGATAAAATAACACCAAAGAAAGACAAATCAACATTCAATACATCACCATACAATAGCACCCTGCTGTGTCCTTGGAAACGCATTTCCGTCGGTTTCCAGGTGATAACAGGAGAAACAATGATGTTGTGGAGTATGTGAAACGAGATTTGTTCTCGTATTATTTACTCAAAACTCAAATACTCAAGGTAGGCAAACGAGAAGATAGGCAATTAAAATACTTGGGAACTCCCATATCGTATGACTGTAAGATAATCGTTCACATTGGCAAGTACTGTACGAGCCACGTGATATTTTGAAACGAGACTATCGATAACAAAGAGCGAGGCTAACAAACAAGAGCAGCAACAGCAACATTTGGTTGATGGGCGCTGTGTTTGAATGTGTTTCTCTCGCTCGCTTTCCCGAGGGATATGATGTTGTCTTGTCGGCTGACTTGTGGCTAACCTAAAGGATTGTACATATAAGGTATGCTTCGCATGCACGAGTGGTATGGTTAATGGGTATTTGAGTAAGCAATTTATGTCGTGAAATGCGCTGCTTTCCCTCAAATGTTCTGGATTCACTCAGCCTACTGAAACCGCTTTGTTGGATTTGACAAGACGATGTCGATGTTGACAATAAAAATAGCTTAAATATGGTTCTGGAGCAGGTCCATACACGATAAGGCTCTTTTAAATCTATTTGTTGTGATGGTTTGTGTTTGTTGGGTAATCAAATCATCAAATGTCGATATAGCACACTTCGAGCCTTCGTTCACACTCCCTTGCTTCTGGCGCTGAGAGATTTTTAGATTTCCCAGCACGCGATCCTCAAGTTGAAGAATTTCCACTTGGTTTACTGTTGGACAGGATTAGTGTGGTCTGAAAAGGCGGTAGCACGATGGCATCGATTGTCAGGCTTGACTTCCGACGCGAAGTAACCGCAAGTGAGCAAGCCTTTTACAAGACATTGTTTGTTTCGCTATGAAGAATGAAAATCTAACGTACAGTCCTCGACAGGTGGATTAGCACGTGCTATGTGTTCCTTTGATAACACTGCTTGCTATAGGGTCTTTAGCTTATAACATTGATGCTGCTTGCTGGTCTCTTCGAAGGACTATTTACTGCGCTCTCACGCAAACTGCTACATTCAAGTCTGCACATTCAGAATCATTCCGTCTGTAGTTTCGTCAGAACTTTGACCAAAACGCACTGTATTCCATCATTTCCATGTATGGTTCGATAAAAGCCATGATCCTGGGAGCCTGGCTGTCTGGGGGCTATCAGATAAAAGATAATCAACTTAAAATAACAAGCGGCAAGACAAGTTTGACGAGATCTACACTCATAAACCTAGTGCTAGGTTGAAATACAGTGGTAGCTGAGGTTCTTGTGGGCCTGTTTTGATACCAATAATCCCTAAAGGAGACAGTCTTCGAACTGGATATTCTTACGATAGCCGTAAACTTTCTTCAAAATGATAAACTTGCAGAAATCGATTGCGTATGTGTGAACCAACCCCGCACGGAGGATGCTGATCGTTTTTTGTTTACAACAAACTTAGCGAACTATGCTTCTTCATGCCCGAGTCTCGATACTCGGTGGTGTTATATATCATCCTCACTCCTCAGTAAATGTATTACAAACCATTTCACTGTAATGGGAGGGATTCACCTTTGCTTTGTCGATGCCTTGGCTTTGAGACGTTGATTGATGTTGCATTTCAGTTTCAACACATCTCAATTGTCGAGAAACGTAATGTTATTTTGTGGCTACTATGGTCAATGACAGATGCCTTCTAATCGTCTTGCATATGATGATGCAGACTTATAGTCAATTTCTAAAGTTTTGAAGAAGCCAGCGTTGTAAATATTAGAGGGAATGATATTTCAGATTGGGCTTACATTTCAAAGCTATCAGAGAATCGACTTCCTTTGCGAGCGAATGGAGTCGATCGAATGTTGATAGTTCAAACTATGCTTGCCAAAATGATGGTTCACGCCTGCGCAATCAAATGTCCGTAGTTTATCTTTTTGAAGAAACTTTACGGTTATCGTAAAAATATCCACTTCGAAAACTTCATTGTCTGTTCATGTTGGCCAACTTAAGCTTGCTGGGAGCCTGTGAACAAGGAGTTTGAAGCTTAAGGAGTTTTGACCTATGGCTCCAGAGCTTTCTTTTGTGCGGCTCCATTACTATGGAACTCTATGCCAAAAGAACTGAGATCGGCTCCTTCGGTCTGCTGCTTCAAGAAGAAATTGAGGACTTACCTTTTTAAGCAGGCGATTGAATGATGGTTAACTTTTAGCTTAATTTTTAGATAATATTTATAGTAATTNTGTTTGTGTCTTCAGCAACAGCAGGAGAACGCTATTGAATATTGATAGACTCAAGCTTATATACAGATATAAGGGGCCTGGGCACTAATTCGTCCAGGGGCCTGGGACCAGTACACTGGTCTCTTCGAAGGACTATTTACTGCGCTCTCTAGCAAACTGCTACATTCAAGTCTGCCCATTCAAAATCATTCCATCTGTAGTTTCGTCAGAACTTTGGCCAAAACGCACTGTATTCCATCATTTCCATGTATGGTTCGATAAAAGCCAGGATCCTGGAAGCCTGGCTGTCTGAAGGCTATCAGATAAAAGATAATCAACTTAGGATAACAAGCGGCAAGACAAGTTTGACGAGATTTGCACTCATAAACCTAGTGCTAGGTTGAAATACAGTGGTAGCTGAGGTTCTTGTGGGCCTGTTTTGATACCAATAATCCCTAAAGGAAACAGTCTTCGAACTGGATATTCTTACGGTAGCCGTAAACTTTCTTCAAAATGATAAACTTGCGGACATCGATTGCGCATGTGTGAACCAACCCCGCACTGAGGATGCTGATTGTTTTTTGTTTACAACAAACTTAGCGAACTATGCTTCTTCATGCCCCAGTCTCGATACTCGGTGGTGTTATATATCATTCTCACTCCTCAGTAAATGTATTACAAACCATTTCACTGTAATGGGAGGGATTCACCTTTGCTTTGTCGATGCCTTGGCTTTGAGATGTTGATTGATGTTGCAGTTCATTTTCAACACATCTCAATTGTCGAGAAACGTAATGTTATTTTGTGGCTACTACTATGGTCAATGACAGATGCCTTCTAATCGTCTTGCATATGATGATGCAGACTTTTAGTCAATTTCTAAAGTTTTGAAGAAGCCAGCGTTGTAAATATTAGAGGGAATGATATTTCAGATTGGGCTTACATTTCAAAGCTATCAGAGAATCGACTTCCTTTGCAAGCGAATGGAGTCGATCGAATGTTAATAGTTCAAACTATGCATGCCAAAATGATGGTTCACGCCTGCGCAATCAAATGTCTGTAGTTTATCTTTTTGAAGAAACTTTACGGTTATCGTAAAAATATCCACTTCGAAAACTTCATTGTCTGTTCATGTTGGCCAACTTTAGCTTGCTGGGAGCCTGTGAACAAGGAGTTTGAAGCTTAATGAACAATGCAGACTTGATAATTATCAGAAACCATGACCAACATTTTGTTTTAGACCTGAAACCACTTAACATTTATCATTTTGTGAGTTGCCTCAAAAGCACAACTGACCTAGTTCAACTATGGGCCTAACGGCCTACTGCATTTTCAGATGCATGTTTGACCTGACCTGACACTTGTGCTGATGTAATGTCCCTTGTGTCCCTTAATACTCGTGTGTCCCATCGTGTCTGCTTCGTGTCCAATAATGTTGTAATGTAGTAATAACTAGTCTGGACAATTGTAGAGCTGCCAGTTGTTGGTTAGAGTTGTTCGCGTATGTTACTCAGAGTTTACGTTCTTTGAGTTCTTGCTAGCGATGTTACACTGCTACCAGAAATAGATCTTTGTTTTTCTAGCAGAATCATCCATACTCTTTTTTATGATTGTCGATTTCAATTATTGTTCTTGGCTGTCAAACTTGGTCGTCACAGATTACAGCTCAACATTTGCGCTCGTAAACACCTCTATCCTGAGGTGCATCGTGGCTCAGCTGGCTCAATTGATGTCCAAACACAACACTGCAGTCACTGCGTTCCTGAAAGGGCTTTGTTTTTTGTTTTTGACTATGAATGGGGATGAGCTGCCTAGACTTAATTACTACCGGTAACTGGTTATATGGATCAGTGTAGTATTTCGTAATCTTTGAGCAATGAGCACACATTTTGCTTGCCAGTCAACTCAATGATTTGATTTAGATTATATCTTGACAGCTGATAACTGTTTATCATGTATGCGTGATAATGTTTTTCTCTTGCACAGTTCATTTTTCACTCCGTTTCAAGTGCATCTTTGGCGAAAATGGAAGCAAATTGGAATGGATTATTGAATTCTCGTCGGAAGCCTACAAAGATTGTAACTGTTGCACGAAATGGACCCGCTCCTGCCAGCAGTAAAGATGTCTCCATGCGGACAAGTATGGGAAGTCTTGACGGCGACTTGTCTCAATTGGAAGTGAACAAAAGTGCCCCATCCCTTTCAGCCAGTAGCAGAGCGTTGCTCATCTACTTTGCCAAGTTAGCCAATGGGGATAACACAGAGATGGTAGACTTTGAATTTGTAGAAACTCTGGTGAAGAGCGGTGCTGATGTTAATGTTGGAGATGCCCACGGCCAAGGAGTAATGCACGAGATTGCAAGAAACTGGCATCCAGATGTCGCGCTGTTCTTGATCAAGTGCGGAGCGAATGTCAACAAGAAAGACAACTGGGGCAGGACCCCATTGCATTTGGCAGCTTCGGCCAACTACCCAGAGATGATCAATTTCCTGATAAAGAAAGAAGGTAAGTACTGTCAAACCTGTATCAGTGGCCACCTCTATAGAGAAGGCACCTGTGTATAAAGGCCACTCTTCATCACTCCAAAATGACACTTTCTATAGAAATAACCTGGACAGAAAGGCCACCTGTCTATAAAGGTCATCTTTCTCAGGTCCCAGAAGTGACCGTTATAGACAGGTTTCACTGTACTACTTTAAGCTCCTTTATGTGACCTGTTTAAACGTCTGAGAACCAGCATGCCTGGAGAACAACTAATTGATGTTCCCAATAGGCCAATAACACATCAGGGCATCCAACTCACAAATACGTGAGATGTAAGGAGACACTTGAAAGGGTAAAAGCAGTCATAGGGTTCATGTTTTTCTAATGCTATTCTTTTATCTCCCTACATCCCACGTGTTTGGATAAGATAATACAAACACTCTTTGACAGTGTGGTAACTCTTCATTCACCATAAACAATGTTTCAGAAGAATTGCATAGTCTGCCTGAGTCTTTGAGAATTTCTTAAGTGGATGATTGGATAATAATAATAATTAAGCCATATGGCTATATTAATAATTAAGCTATATAATTATGTAATAGCATCACAAAATAATGTTTCAAATTTCTAGCTACTGATAATCGCAGTGGGAACCAGGCTTTACCTGACAACGTCCGTGTGTGAGTGTGACATAGCAGTAGATTGAGGAATCTTATTGAAATCATCCTGTGAGTTTCACTTTAACACATATCTGTTAATATATCTGTTTTGTTATTCTACAGCTAATCTCTATGCTAAAACACTTGGAGAGTTGCAATCGCCAATCCATTATGCTGCAAAGTACAATGCTGTCGGATCTCTGCGTGAGTTGATTGAGAATCATGCTGCTGTTGACGACCGAGACTACAAGGGACGAACACCTCTTTACTTGGCTGCTGAAAATGGTAGGGCTATGAATCTACTAGGTGTGATTTTGATTGTCGTGTAAAGTGACTTCATCTATATCTATAAATTGAGGAAGAGAAATACTCGACTTTCAGAAATCTGTTGGGAATCTTACTTAAACGTTGTGCATCAAATTGAAAACAGCGCTTGGAAACGGAACTTCACGTTTAGAACGCCTGAATTATTGATTCGTATTTCTGCCCCATTGCGAGATAAATGGCTTTCAAAGTCACAGCGACAAAGTTGCAACTGATAAACGCACTGCAAACGTGAAACACAACTTGAAATGGTGATCAACGTATTAGTCCGTTTGTACAACGTACATTTGTACAATCATGCATTTGACAGCAGTCTTCTGAAATGAAACATTTATGTTGAAGAGAATTTTTTAAAATGTATTTCTGTAGGTGTATCATCATTTTCATGTCATGCGTGTGACTTCCACTAGAGTTGGATGACAGAGTCAAGGCCGATTCACAAAAGCCGTAACGTAAGGAACTTAACGTAAGAAAGTTAAGACCATTCACATGATGACTTTGTCGTCGCCGTAAGAAACTTAAGGGCAGATTTGCCGTAACGTAAGCAATTTAAAATGTAGAGCAGTGTTGAACTTTTCTGAGCCGTAACGTAAGAAACTTAAGGTTGACCAATGAGGATCAAGGAAAAAACAACTTCGAACCGTGCGCTGGATGTGGGTCGAATGTCACAACTATTTCCTCAAGTTTCACCAAGGAGGCGAAGATCGTAAACAAGAGCTATTGAATGCTGAAGCTTTCCTTGATAGGTTGATTTTGCTTTACAACAGCGCTCTCAACTTGTACAACAACAAACAGATAAAATGATGGCTAGGACGTTTACATCGTTTCAACTCTGAAATTGCAAGAGCTCCTTGCTGAATAGGGAAATAACAGCGATGCACGTTGTTTTGAATTTTCCGCCAAAATCAACATTGTCTTTACAAATGTTCTTACGGCAAGTCACCATGTGAATGGTCTTAAGTTTCTTACGGCTTAAGCTTCTTACGTTACTGCTTTTGTGAATCGGCCTTCAGGCAGCAAAATATCACAACGAAACTAAACTTGAGAAGGTTGTCCAGGTTGTACAGCGACGCAATTGAATGCCTGTGCCAGGGCACTCTTCAGTGATAGCATGACGATCTGACATATGATGCTCCCTCCTTAGACCTACCGATTTCACGTTACGGCCGTAAGGCAAAGAGCCAAACGGAACAATATCACACAACCAGGAGAGTAAGAGTTAAGGAACATAGTGATTTATGGGCTCGAAGTTAAGCTGCTGCATTTAATTGTAGTTTTGATTTAAATTGCTTGAAAATGTCGCCCTTGATGGTTTTTAAGTTCGCGAGCATTATGGCGCGTGCTTGATTGCTGTTCAAATGTTCAACACTGTCATATTGTAAAATGTTTTGTCTTTTCCGTTGTCTCCATGTGTAGCGAGACTGTCAGTTAGTCAGTTACTATCGAGGGCATCCAGTTCATGGCAGCAGTAAGTTGTTTCATTCTAAACAATTTCCAGAAACAATTTCATGAAATTTGATTAGCAATCAGCCGATCTCACACACGAAATTTGATAGGCCTATACTGTACTAGGGTTCTTTAATTGAATGCCATGAAGGACAATTTCGATGTAGGGCTATATAAATCTACATTTACTCACATAAGTCACACAACAATAAGCAGAAAAGCATGCCTTATCTTGTTCCTGAGTCATTTAGCTACACAGCGGTCTAAATGACAAAGCAATATATCACAGACAACCAGTGCCGTTTTAGGCGTCGAGAGGGCCTAAAGCACTTTACCCAAGGGGGCCTAATTTGTAACGATTAAATAGCCCGAAACTTACTATTGTTAAAATGTTCACCCACCGATTTACTTATCAAAGATTTTGCTTTTGCTCACAAAGAGCAAAGTGGGAAAAGGTAACTCTGTATAACTCAGTAGCACTCTGCAGTTGATTGCACACTGCACTAAATCTCAACATACAGTGTAACTCGGTTAATATCACACCCTCGGGAAAATTGTAAAACGTGATATTATCCGAGTCGTGACAATAATCGAGTCTCATACTCAGATCTGTAATTTTGCAGAAACAGCTCTAAAGCAGTAACAACAGCTATCCGTAGAACAGCGAACTCTGTATCAACATCAAACAAAGCTATTGTGTAGAGGTTTAAGCGACACAAGACTCATTTTCTTGGATTTGTCACACTTAATGAAGCAAACACAATGAAAAACACTTCATCAACTTTTCCTTTCATGACAATTGCGGTGCCTACAAATTTAAGCAAGGCAACAAATCATGGAAAACTTGACGATAAGCGAGTTTAAACATAAAAATCCTTTGGAAAACCGTGATAATAACCGAGATGTGACAATAACCGAGGTGATATTAACCGAGTAGAATAAGAGAAAAGCTTAGGGAATGACAAGTGGAATTTCACTTTCCGTGACAATAACCGAGACGTGATAATATCCGAGGTGATTTTTTCCGAGTTATACTGTTCTGTGAATTTGAATATTTGAACTGACATTGGGAAGGGCCTATCCAGACTGAGGGCCTAATGCACAAGCTTTGAATGCCTACATGTTAATACGGTCCTGCAGACAGCGCTCTCTGATGGTTTGTTCCAGTTAGGAATTGTCTGCTGAAGGAACACGTAGGATATTTACTATTTAGTACCAATTTCATGTTGCATTAAGCTGGCATCATTCGTTCATTTGTACAATGGTTTATGACATGTGGTTGCTTCTATGCATGTAGGAATGTCTTGTTTGACTTTCCAGGGATCGTTTGAAGGAGCTCTCTTAATCTAGACCTAAATTGATGTAGTTAGCGCATTTTATGGTATCAACCGAATATTTGACCCCAACTTCAAGACTCGGCTTTTACAACAAATGCGCTTTTGAATATAAAGCAAGTCGCTCAATAATTGACCAGACTATATGTAAATGCTCCATTTGATGCGCACATCATTCCAGTAGGATACAGTCAAACCTGTATTAGCGACCACCTGTTTGTAAAGGCCACTCATCATAACCCCAAAATGATACTTTTTATAGAAATCAACCTGGACAGAAAAGCCACCTGTCTCTAAAGGTCATTTCTCTCACGTCCCAGAGGTGACCGTTATAGACAGGTTTCACTGTAGTTGTATTGTTTCAAGGTTGGGTGAATCAACTGAAGCTGTTTTGATCCTGGTTGCTCAATATAGATTGAATTGTGTGAATAGACCTAGATGCTTGATTTTCTACAGGCAGAGAGGAATCTGCTCGGTATCTGATCGATCTTGGTATTCCCGCTGGCGTTTACTCAGACAGTGGCATGTCAGTCATGGCATTGATGATTCAGAAGATGCCTAACGTTGCTCAAGATGCACTCAAGCAGTTTGTGATTATCGACACTGCCTTCAGAAAAGAATTCTACTATCTTAATTACCTCGAGGGTGATCCTAAAAAGTGGTATCAAGAATACAAGAAAGACTTGGAAAAGAAAGACAGCATACGGGGCTCAATGATGTCTTTTGAAGCAGATGGACAAGATGAAATCCTGCTTAATGAACTCAACGGACAGCAACCATTGATCAGTGCCACAGTGTCGAATGATAAGATCCAAGCACCGTCACCATTAAAAGTAGGTTGGTTGTCATGTCCTGTAGACCGTGCTAATTCTGCTGTTGGGAATCTATACTTCAAGCCAAATTTATCAGTTTTACGTGCTAACCCCTGTCCTGCTTATCGTTTTGTCCTGCGTGTCGTTTTTGATGCCCAAAGTTGCTGTTGTTTGTTGAAAATTCGATTTCAATTGCTCAGAGTGTTGTGATTTTATGTCGCAAGCGATTCGTTACTCTGCCACATTAATATTTCAAGACCTGTGTTTTCCATGCTATTCTCCTGTTACAGTGAAACCTCGTTATTATCACTATGATTTTCCAGTCAAAATTTGTGATAATAAGCGGGTCGTGATATTAAGCGGGTACGAATAGTTTATTCAGACAGAGCTTGGTTCTCAAACTGAAGAGATATTAAGCGGGTTGTGATATTAACGGGGTTACACTGTATTAGAGATTGTTTTGTCAAAATATTGAGCTGCATGGCTGCTGCATTGATGTTTTACATTTTACACATGTTTAAAAACTCAAAATGATAAATGCAAAATAACGCCGCAGGAAGGAACTGCTCAAATATTCTCGGACGACCGCAGGATGGGGGTTAGTAGAGCGATAGTAAAATATTTTAAGACATACAAGACATTTTACAGTGCTAAAACTATCTACATGCTAATTATTCTTTGATTGAATGTAAGATCATTTTCAGATTTTCTTTTCTTGACTGCTATGATATTCTGAAATATATTAACATTTACGACCCTGTGATTTGTTCTTTGGACTGAATGGAAGGAATTTACGGAATTCATTTAATAAACTAGGACCCAGCACCTAGGTAGCCAAATCAATGTTTCCACAGTCAATAGTCACATTGGGTAGCAGAGATTTACCTTTTGTCGAAAAAGCAGTGTTCATAGCATGGGACATTCTAAGCCTGAAGAGTTTCTCCGCATTTACTGTAAAATGCATCAACAGAAAAGCATGCCATTTGGTGCTTGATACGTTCTTTAACGTGGCAAATCCACTCAAACTCATTCAGCATGGTCCCGACGTAGTACACGTTGCATAGTCTGTGTCCTTGCACTTATTACTACATGATAACATTATTTAATATGCAAAATGTTGTGGTGTAGTGATCACCGCACGCTATATGGCATTATGCATTGTTATTTACACAAATTTTGTTTTCTAATGTTTTCTTAACCCAGTGTAAACATTTTGGCAATGCCTAGATTATGCATAAGCCTGGTCACTTGGTAGCAGCAAAGAGGTTCATTTCAATCCATAATTTGTTTAACGTTACTTCGACATTTGGATATGTATATCTAACAGCCTATAATACTGATATTGGACAACAAATTGCAGAGATTCCAACTCTCCCGTTTCGGCGAGAAACCTCCTGTTTTGAGACACCTTTTCGGCTTCCTGCTTTCACTGACAAATTCCCGGTTTCTCAGTTCGTTCTCTTTTAAGTTTTTATTGCATTCGATGAAAATAATCGTGCAGAATAACTAAAAATCTTGTCTTCGAACAGCTGTCAAATTGCTTATTCTACTGATCTACACATTGGTCTGGAGCTCAATGTATTGAGAATGTCATCCAATCAGCGAATGGCATTCGTTTTCATGGCAATGGTGTACAGTTTTCATTCATCGTGTCACGCGAACGTTGACGGGCTACAAATAATGTTACTGTATCAAAGAATTCGAAGCATGTTGAAGTAAACGTAAGGATGTAATCAATAGTGTTTGTATTACTGTCTTTTTGCATTTTGCTGGGAAAATTTTGGTGTTGTAAAAATCTCCCTTTTTTCGGGCTGACGAGGTTGGAATCTCTGAAATTGGTTCTGTTACTGATATTGTTGCTGTGTAGTGGTCCCAGGCCAAAGAAGAAGAACACTAGAGATTTCTAAATTGGATAAAAAGTCTAACAAATTCAACTAAATTTATCACTGCATGACACATAGAACGTTCAGGGTTTGACTTCCATCCCATTTGGAGTGCACAAGCCGTACATTCAATTTCATTGTGTCTATGTGGTCGTTTTAGTTGCCAAGGGCCTAAGGGAAATAGGCCATTCCATTATTGAGCAGTTCGATTATTGAGTTATTACCCTATTTAAGCAGTGACACTTATTGAAATGAAAAGGCCAGTCCATAGAATTAGGCTTTATTTAACATAACCCTGGCCACACCTGAGCGCATGGCTGTTAGATTGACCATTATGGTTTAGCCTCTCTTCGGAAAACAAAACAACTTTCACAACACTTATATCTTTCAGTAGACTCAGTTGTGAGTGACTGATGGCAGCATAATCATGCCGTACTATTCTTTGTCCATCGTTAGGTTGCTGTGAAATGCAAAGAACTCCAGATCCTAATGGATCCCGTCATGCAACAATTGATCTCTGTCAAATGGGAGCGTTTTGGCAAACTGGCCTCTATCTTTATCGCTACGTTCCACTTTATTTATCTCATGATATGGACTTGGCTTGGTTTCTTCTTACCACCCACTGACACGTTTTATACACCACCCAAGGAAGTGTGGTGGCGAATTGTCCTGGAGATGGCTGGGTGTCTCATGACGCTGTGTTTTATCGGCAAGGTAATGACATTTTCTGTTGATCAGGTTATACAGTAGTTTGATATGATATGATATATCCCAATAGACCATTTTCACAGGCAACCGTGGAAAAAGCAAGTGCATTATGGGGAAGGCTGGTGTCTCTGATTTCAAAATGGAGAGAGCTGGAGTTGATACTGATGCAGAAATATTTGAGCTGTGCTACTTTTCTTAATGAGTATAGTTCCCAGTAATATTATGTGTCAGAAACCCAGTCTCTTCGCTACTTCAGGCAATCAACGTGCCCCACAATGCACTAGTCTGTCTCATAATGGTAGCTCATGAAAAGGGTCTATATAGAGATTAACTGAAATGGAGTCGTAGTTGTAATAGTCCAACCTTTCTAAAGCGACCACAGATAGGGTTGCTGGAAGGTGCTCTTTTAAGACAGGTGGTCGTTTAAGACAGTTGTATTGTATTGTCTGAAGCTTTATGAGCCCACTGGAAAGACCTGAAACATGACAACCAACTCTGTTTAGAAAATGAGACAGATACAGCTCCTTCTCAGAACGTCTCCTGTAGACATTGCCATCTGTGGCATTGATATGTCGTCATGGTAAAAACCAACTGTCTAACAATCAACCATTGTCCAATTTCCAATTACCCAAGCACAGTCCCGATTGAGTATGGGATGTGCCAGATTTCTGTGTGTTGACACTAACCAACATTCCCATCCATTTCTAAACATATGCTATTGAATTCTTCATTTCAATAGTGATGTATGCAGTAAAGTAGCATATGTATCATCAAGTGTCCGTTGAAGGAAGAATGTAAAGGAGCCGGAGAGCTGCTAGCTGAGTATGTGTGGGGTCGTGAAATGCATCACTTTTGGTGACCACCCAGACACATTTGGTTGCTTCAGACGGGTGATCCACTTTCCAAGTTTCTAGTATATCATTTCTTATTTCTTTTAGCAATTGTGGGAATTCAAAGTCAATCGTACTGAAACGATGCAGTGGCGCCAATTTCGAATTAAAGATGTCAGCCGTGACCTTGATTATTGCCACGTGCGTTGGCCAGACGAGAGGATTTTTATTGATGCAGAGCTGAAAGAGATTCGACACAGCAAAGAACGCTATTTTGCCGACTTTTGGAATATCTTTGATTGCATTATTTACGCCTGTGTGATATCCTTGGTGGTGACCCGTTTTACCAGTGGCTCGTTCATATTTCACAAGAAACTGTACACATTTGTGTTAATTCTCATGTGGCTACACTTCATGAAATCATGTCGACCGTTTACATCACTGGGACCGTTCATACTAATGCTTGGTCATGTCATATCAGACACACTGAGATTCGCGTTCTTGTTCTTTGAATTCTTTATTCCTTTCTTATGTGGCTTTTGGATTGCATTTGGTGGACCAGAAAATGCTGAAACGATGACACTCGCCGGTGCTGATCCAATCGACTGGGAGAAATTCAACAATTTGATGTTCACCGTGTGGCAAATTACGTTAATTGCTGACTTCAATTTTGATGGTATCACGTCTGTCGACCGTATGATGGCACAGGTGAGCACAATATCAAGACTACAGTCAAACCTGTATTAGCGGCCACCTCTATAGAGGAGCCACCTGTGTATATAGGTCACTCTTCATAAACCCCAAATGACACTTACTGTAGAAATCAACCTGGACAAAAAGGCCACCTGTCTATAACGGCCATTTTTCTGGGTTCCGAAAAGTGACCATTATACACAGGTTTCACTGTCTCATCATCATATATTCGTTTTTCACTCGTTTGTCATTACTGAATACGTGTAAAGTTGTAAACGCAAAACAGCAGTTACCAGAATATGGTTCGTTTTACAAGAACCCAAGAAGGTAAAATAACTAAACTTTCACAAGATAGAAAATTGTTATTCAGTGTTGTGTTAAAGGGGATAAAAATTCTAATCTACTTATCATCAAGATAAACATTGGACAAGCTTACAGTGTCTAAAATCAACCTCAATGCCGATTGCCGAGATTGTCTTGGTCTTCTGTAAGTTTCTGAAGACCCGGACCATCTCGGCATTAAGGTTGATCTATATTATAATTCGTAACTTTAACTTTTATTCTTTCATATGATTTATGATTTATTTGTTTTTAAAACATTTATGAT
>OFHS01000516.1:9129-40842 GCA_900245855.1 Calvadosia cruxmelitensis
CTTCTCCCAAATGACGCCATCTTACATGCTTCAAATAAGATAAGAAAGCTTATTACCTCGTTCATGTTTGATTGTGGAGATCTGCTACTGGTTAATCTGTGCCTCTTTGTCGATCCTGACGAGATNTCCGATTGGTGCTTGTGCTAGCACTGCTACTTCGAGTCTGTAAGTCTATATCTGTTGGTGATTCGATGCTACTTTTCAATGTCGAAAAGCACAATTCTTCAACTTGGCGATTCGATATGGAATCAAACACGGACTTATCTTTTGGAACTCGAATCGTTTCAGAGTATTCATCCTAAAGAGTATGAAATGAAATATTACTTCAGTCGAAAAAATAACATTTATATTGTATAAAATAACCATTTTCGCAGTATATATATCTATTGCTTATTTATATATTTAATTATATCAAGTATAATTCATTTGAGCTTCGATTTTAAATTTGATCTGAACCTCAGAATATTGATAAGTAGTCTTAAATTCTTATCGTGATAGCTAATCTAATTGTAACAGCCACAGCTTTATAACGATGTTCAAGTAAATCTATATCTGTTGATGTTCTGTGCCTCTTTGTCGCGGATTTTGACGAGATCTGATTGGTCCTTATGCAGGTGATCCTATACTTCGGGTCTACATCTATTGGGTTCTATGCCTCTTTGTGGCGGGTCCTGACGAAATCTGGTTGGTCTTAATGGTAGCGCTGATATTTCGAGTCTATGCATCTATTGGCATTCTATGTCTCCTTGTATGTCTATTACTTCAAAATGTAGGCAGTAAAAAAATTACAAGGGGGTCTAACGGATGAATAAATCTATTGATTAATTGATAGATACTGTGGCATACAACTCAAGACAACAACAGCATTTGTTTTTTGTCATGGCACGCCCAGCGACAGTTAACCACGACGAGCTTTACATCTAACAACTTCTCATGACGAGGACACGAACAGAACTATCAGACGACACAGCGGAGAAGAACCATAATCCGACCATGAATCCGACCACACTCGTACGTGTTGCAAAGCGATCAGACTGAACAGGATGGATTGGATTGCGACCTTGGCTGTGACCCAGGATTGCAACGCACAAGCAAAGTGATTGCAGGTCGCACCAATGACGAGAAATATGTTGCATGTCAGAGACAACAAATAAAATAAATAAAATATTTATCTGAACATCAGGGCGATATAGTTTATCGCACCCACTATTTTTCAGAAATGATATGGGGGTCCTGCGACCCATCCGACCCCCCTTGGATCCGCCCCTGGAACTATCTTACGTTACAGAATACAGCACCCTCTAGGCTACGACATAGCAGCATGACATTACTAACACCAAGGAGATTAACACAAGAGAACAATATACAAGAAGATAACCGGAAACATGACAAGCAATACGTGTGACAATAACAGGAACTACACAGCCACCACATTATTGTAGACAGCAGCATAACCATTGTAATTTATAACTACGTCATGTCTAGTATTGTGAAATGTCTGTAATCGAATTCATGTTATGTAAATCTGTAATCCACTTGATCATTGCAATAAAGAAGTATACCATGCCTCAATACAATTACCTCTTGATCTGCTTGTGCTGCTCGCATGTTGTTGAGTGTGCATTGGAGATCAATGGCATAGTTGGGATGACTGGCCTCATGATCAGGAGTCTCCTTTTCGTCATTAAGCCCCGCCTAATTTTAAGGATCAAGACGAACACAATTATACAAGTGAATTGCACTGTTAAAGTATCAAGGGACCACTTGCAGGCGGTCTCTTAACACGGGTGGTCGCTGAAGAGAGGTGATCATTCAAACAGTTGAAATGTAAGGTACATAGTATAAATATTTTTCAAGAGCATAAACCTTACTAGTTAGTATTTGGAAATGTAAGTTGTTCCGAATTATAAGTAACCAACTCAATGGAGTTTTATTCATGGACCGGGACTAAAGCGTAGTCCGGGACTAAAGCGTAGTCTGGGACTAAATGTCGAGTCCCACATATAAATTTTATGCAATTTAGTCCAGAATAGAGGCTTAGTCTAGGACTACGCTTTAGTCCCGGTCCATAAATAAGGCCCTGGAGTCTTGAATTCCTCAGACGGGACTGCTCCCCAATTTATTACGCCAGATGCTCCTCGATAGATTTCAACCAATATGTCTATTGCTCTAGCATCGAAGAATCGAGATCGTCCGATTGTTCCCACACTCAAGAGGCCTTCCATTTCTTTTGAAGAAGGAGATCATTTTGGCCTATTCCATTTTTGTTGGGTGTCACAACTCTTCAAGACAAAAATGATCTCCTACTCCAGTCTTTGGGCATTGCCTGTATCTAGAGCTTTAATCATATCGGCCTTCACGCCGTCTGTCGCCCACCGCTGTGTTGTTCTTCACCCTGCGGATTGATGTCTGGAGCTCCTCTTGCGTGATCACCACGTCTTTTTCTAGCAAGCTCACACGTTCCACTTACTCCAGCACGCCGGCCTGGAACAGCTACTCCTCATGCTCCTTCAAACATCAAAGTTGTTCCTTCTCGTCATAGAGGATTTTGCCATCGTCATCTGCTATCGTCTGTAGCATTCTGGTTCGTTGTGCTCCCAAGTCAATTCGTTGGTAACCCGGGAAAAGGTGCATGCGTCATTCTCCTCGAAAGCGTGTTCCATTTCTTGGCATCTTTTGCGGCATCACTGTTCTTCGCGTCTTTCTTGTGGATTTTCGAACCAGGCGCTACATCAATTGATGCCCCACCAGATTGCCCTGCCTTCAAGCACAATATTTTTGCTGGGTCAGAACCTTTTTCTCTGATGAAACGAATGATTTCGTACTTGTCCCATTGCCGTTCAACTGCGACCCAGTCTCAAGACTTCGTTCGAACACTATCGTTGAAGGCCTCGCAGAATTCAGGATCCAGCAGCAAATATGTGCAGATGCGTCAGGTTCTCTCCTTCTCTCTTCTTGACCCATCAAACTTCCATTTGCAAATGGCAGGCATCATCTTTTGGTCGCATGATATTCTTGGAAACACGCATTGTCCCGGTTTCTCGTTACGATTAAGTAGATGGCGTTCTTTGTTTCTCATTATTGGGCTCATCCATGTCACCGTTCGAAATTTGGAGTGCCGAAACCAGCCGTTGAGTATTGTCAGTGACAGTGACTCTGCTGCACAGAAGTCCACCAAAAGTCTACAGTTATTGTCGTTCGTCTCTCCTACATCGTGTTGTCCTCATCCTCCGCTTCCAATTTTAGCTTTGGAGTCATCAACAATCCCCAGCCGCTCCAACTTCTTTAAGCTCTAAAGGGTTTCCGACACCGGGTCCAACATATTGTTACATTCAATATCTAGTGAAGTGGAGATAGGAGCGCAGAGAACAATCATGTAGAGCTGGAGTTTACTCTCGTCTCACACGCGGACTCTGCCCATCTGGTGAGAGTAGAAATGATAGTCAAACAAATGCAGGAGAAACTATGATCCAGCCAAAACACAACTCAACCTATGCCTTTGGCTACTTTCCCAATGGTTTCAAAATGGATACAATTAACTCAGTGGTCTTAAATGCACAACCCAAATAATAATTTGATGATCTCAATGAAACTTGCAGTAGTTAGCAAAGAACATAAATAAAGTATCTTACAAATATCTAGCATGTTATTTTGTCCATTTTTCTTGTAAGCGTGCACATTTCTTTTTTATACTTACATCTTCTTGTAAGGGTCGAAACGTCTCTTGGACTGGGGCTACTATGTGTTTGTCTAGAACAGATCGGATCCTTGGCAAGTCATCGTAAAGGCCCATCTATAAAGGAGAAGTTCCAACTCCTGATCATATCAATGTCCCACAGAAAACGCAAGAGCAACTCCTTTATGCATTTCAAATAAACAGAACACTTAAAACAAAATAATAAGCGTAAAATCAGACTTAATTGAAAGCAAGCACACACTATACTGATCAAATTGTGAAACAGTTTCCAACGAATCAAGTCATAAAGACAAAAAATTGAATATTTTTTCTCACTGGGGAATGTACTGTATTCTATAAGAAGTAAATGTGCCGGAAAGGTATTACAGGCAATGTTAAGAAATGACAAATATACTACAATATACAAGACGGTATCTTAATATCGTAGAAAGTGCTGCGCGAGATATCATGACCGTATCGGGGGCCGTATAGCCAACTTCGTTTGCAGCCTTGTTCGTGCGAGGAACCTTGGCATTTCCACTCGTTAGCTTTAAAGACACAGTGCCATTGGACTTCTACGATCTATAAGTGATCGATAGTAATCCAAGGATCATGAAGGAAAGCCACGAGGCAAGGACTCATAATGACCAGATTTCTTCAAACATGTTTTCATGTTTCATTTTTCAAAAATAAACAAGCATCGAGTGCTTACGGGGCGACCATGAATATTTTCTTGATATTTTCCTTGTAATGCTGTATTGCATTTCTTTTTACAACTAATAAGATATCTTTATTTCTTTCAAACTCTCTCAAATTACAAAATGAATTCAATTACTTAGAAAATACATATTTAAACTAAAAACTAATTAGCATGCTAAATTACGTTGTCCTACATCTCTCTTAGTCGTCATACGCCTGCTGCGCTTTGGCGGCCATGATGGCTTCTCAGCTCCATTGCATGACTACGATCCGGTGCTGTGGGGATTGGGTGACGTCCTATATGATCTAAAATAAAGTTTCTATTTATCTACTATCTGTATTCCCTCATTGATCCTATACTCCTTACAATATGACTTGAATGAAGTGTCTATCTGCGTATACACACTAGTCTCACCTCGAGAGCAAAAACGCAATAGAGGAAGAATCCAAATACACCCTGAAAGTCAATAGAAATATCAATTAGTTGTATACTCCTCATTAGTACAATGAGGTAGAATAAGACTTGACAGTCCAATATGTAATACATTATTCTTCCATCACTGTAAGGATCTCCGGTAACGAATTAAAGAGACGGCATGACCAACTAACGCGAATTCCAGAGAATGCCGGTCTCACTCTATGATCACACGGCACGAGGATACAGATATACAGTATAAATATATCAATATAGTCTCCTGCATGAAACGAAAGGCATCATTTTGGGAAATTCAGATCGCTAAACAATGTCGCTGGCTTGCTGCATTCGAATCCAAATGTTTTTATTTCCACCATGCGGTGGCACAGAAACAGACTTAGCTGGGCCCCAGGAGCAGAGATGCGGACACCATGCGGGGCTCTCCTGGCTCAAAGGGCTTAGAATGAGATGTAGGAACCGCAAACGTTAGCGAAACTGGAACTCACTTGAAAAACAGAGAAGGGGAGCGCTTGCGCCTTTCATTTTGGCCCTTTACAAATGATCCTTTCGCTTTCATCGCAGCCGCAACGAAAACGAGAAGTCAATTAAACATTCGGAAGAAGGATAAGTGCTTTGCAAAATCTCAGTAAAACCTCCATGGCTTATAGGAAGGTTAATAGTATCTCTTTTGAGCAGTTCCTGTGCTCAGTGCTAATCGATAGGCTGAAATCATTCGTCACTGTATACTTGACTGAAAGATATCGAGAATCCTGACAAGCATGGTTGTGTGGACTACTATCCAACTTGTATTAGCGGCCACCTCTATAGAGCACCACTTGTGTATAAAAGCCACTCTTCATAGCCCCCATGTGACACTTTCTATAGAAATTAACCTGGACAGAAAGGCCACCTGTCTATAAAGGTCATTTTTCTCAGGTCCCAAAGGTGACCGTGGTAGACAGGTTTCACTGTATTTTGATACTAATCTTACCTGGAAGCTAATTGCCAGGCAAAATATCAATTGTGACACTTTAAGCTCAGGATGAACCAGCAGAGTGAGTCCACTGGACCAAACCAACGCTGTCAATGACGTCATTGCAAGGGAGACCAGGATGTTATATCTAAGCGATACAAAAACATAATTCTGTTGAAGGAATGCGGCTTTGTTGTAAGAGAGTCATAAAATCAAGCGAAAATCAAAATCAAATCTACAAATATCAATAATTATTAGCCAAGTGCAGTCTTGAGGCACTTTGGGGGTGTTGTACAATATACAATCTATGTTTACACGTTTGCATAATTTAGAAGCTGAAACCAACAAGTTTGACCGTCACGAACATTCAGGGCCGGATTAGAAGAAAGTGGGCCGTAGGCCAAATTGCTCGAAGGGCCTATTGCCGCCGAAGGTGCTTCAAAAGGGGGGCTCCGGGGGGCCTCTCCTGGAAATTTTTAGATTTATGCTTGCCAAATACTGCATTTCTTGACTCCTGAGTCAATGTATTATTGTATAGTTATCCTATTTCAATCACAATACGCTAAATTCCCTTTCCCGTAAAATAAAGAATGCAAAGGAAATTACAGGCACCGTTAAAAGTTTGGAGGGCCTATCACTCTGAAAGGGCTGTAGGCATTGGCCTGTTGTGCCTAATGGCTAATCCGGTCCTGCGAACATTCCATCGTGAAATGTACAATAATAGACATGAGTACACCTCGGGTTAAATGCATTCAAAAAGCCATTTTTGATGTAGCCAGTATTATGCATCTGGCAGAGGTCCAGAGAGAACTCATAGAATTTTAACAACTATAAAGTTCCAATATTAAATAAATACCAGACGGTTCCTATTTTTAGAATTTGTGTAGAACATTGCTTGTATCTTTCGTGCATTGTATTTTTATACATTTTGATAAGTATTCTAAATGTCTCACTGAGTTAGCTGTGGAAACCTACAGAGTATCACACACTGAAGAAATATTTTCCAGACACGAATATTTTTCTTGTTTTAAGTATCAGTTTTCTTGAAATAGGACTTGGTTGGTAGAAGAACAATGAAAATATTCATATTTGGCTTCGTAATTTATGGCTTAATTACAGCGTGGATAAGTACTTTTTTACTAGATTTAGGAATAAAATTCCTTGAAATGAGAAAGTTTGTTCTTATAATGGAAAAGATATTGTTTGCAATGCAAAAAGGTACAAAATATACAAGGAACGTTCTGCTATTCAGGACATAGGGACTAGAGTTTGTGAAACTAAAAATTATGTCCTGCACCCTTACGCCGGACCTAACGATTTGCAAAACTTGTCAAGCTAACACGAGAAAATAAATTACCTAGCGAATCGGAACTGCCGCAAAGCTTTGAAGCTCGTTGCTCTCTTGAACCGTTGAATTGCTCGCTTGTAAGTTACAATGCATAAGACTATGGAAACCTGAAAGTATAAAAATAGACAGTTTGTCATCGATATGTCTCACATAAATCACTCCTGAATGTAAATCAAATGGAAATTGAATAGAAGCAATGTCGTAAGCATGCATTCCTATAAGACTGAAGAAACCTTGAACAAAATGTTTAAATCGTAAATAAATATTGTAAGGTTTAGTCGAGAATTATAGAGCAATAATCTGAGTAGTTAGCTATTATTCGATATAGCTATCTCTAAAGTAGAGCCTGTTTCAATGATATTATAAATATTTTCGTATTTTATTTACCATTCTAAAGTACTACGCTGCTGTCTAGCGTTTGATGATATAAAAATTTAAACTTTCAATTTCCTCTCTGTTATCCAGAGTATCAAATTCGCAAATGGAAATTAGCCTGTTATTGTATCTATTTGTTCTGTCTTTATGAAACAGGTTTTGGCATATTCTGCATTTGTTTGTTTGCTTAATTTCATTCACATTAAATAGCAATAAATTTATATATAACGTACTACAGAAGTATAAGGATAATAATGTGAAAATGGCACTGTTGTTGCCGTGTAACAGTACACAGCCTGGTTTGAACAATCTCCAGCCTCATTATGAATGCCTCTTTCGCGTGACTAATATTGTCAATGACTCTGAATAGTTTATTACTGTATAGGAAGTTTGAAGAGTTTGCGCAAGAGGAAGATTTTCAATCAGCAGACAGCAATCAATATTTCACTGGATTCATCTACAGAAGCATTGCTCTCACCAGAACTATTGTAGCTGCAGTTCCAGTGTGAATCCAAACCATTGCTTCAGATCGCCAGCATGGCATGCTAAATTTGCTAAAAATACAAGTCCCAATTATCAAACGGCACACAGAAAATAGCAGGCAAATATCTTACACCGAAAAAGATGTTCTGGACCAAGGTTCTGGACAAGAATAGTTCACTTGTTTGAAGTACAGTATAAACTAGAACTTGTGTGCGGAAGAACAATGGTAATAGATAAAATTGGATTAGTAAAGTATTAATTGCAGCGTTGACAAATGCTCTTCTATTTTATTCAAGAAATATTTTTCTTGAAATGAGAAATTTGCTCTGAAAATATTATCGACAATGGAATGAATAATTATATGATAAGTATACAATACATCTGATATTATCTGATAACAAAATTAAATTAAACATCTCGATATCCCTTGACATCCCACGATCTTAATCTTAGGCCTGTTTGTGTAAGCATACCAGATTGTACAACCGACCAAAACAGCCTCAGAATGGTACATAGGATGAGAGATTGGACAAATGCGAGGCAACAAGTCTCACGAATGAGAGACTAGATATCCTAATGTCCTACACTTACGTGGAATCAGTCTGCTGATCGTATATTCCAGATAAGATTGTGATAGGAACGCTGATCAGTGGAAGGACTGCAATGTATAAAAGTAAACAAACAGCGATCAGTACGATCGTGTCCCTGAAGACGTCATCAAAATCATTACGAAACGGGTTATTATTCAATTAATTAACTAGTATCGTTTAATAATAATTATAATGATGTCTTTCCTAATGAGACCTCTTGCTACAATTTCATACAATCGCTAATTGCGATAGTAGTGTAGTGACCTTAGAAAGTGTAGTCTCATTTAGCACACGCATCCAGGCTCAGTGCTGCAGATTCACCAATTAATATAATTATTTCAGAAGTGTACGAGGTTACAGCACAAATAGTCACGTGGTATATACGATTACGAGGTAGCCAATCAGAGCACCGGCGAGACAAATGCCTAGTCTTTTCCCTACAATCTGCTAATGCGATTCTATATAGTCCCCTCATTTGCGCCTTCCCTTCTCCTCCATTTTCTGTAAGTTAATGGGGCAACGAAAGCACGGGGCAAGGGAATCAGCCCCATTTCTATATCTATACACCAATAAAGACCAATGAAGCTACCACACTGCTGCTGAAGTAATTGCCAAGTTGAATCATGGTAAAAATTAGCATTAGCCTCAGAAGCAGCCTTTAATTGAGTTAAACCCTCTAAACACTCCGATGCCAAAATAAGACTACACTTAAATCTGAAATATGCTAGCCAAACTTATAAAGAACGGGCAGAATTTTAGTGTTTCAATGAAACAAAATGCCTTACTTGTAAGTGTATTGTATAAGGAATCTTCTTCTAGATATTCAATGCTTATAAGTCTCAGGGCAAACCAATAACCACTATGGAATACTAAGTAAACGAAGCCCTATAACTATTAATATGATAATTTTTCAACTTTCAAGGTTATGAAAGGCGCAAGGGGCATTCAATAGATTATCTTCAGACTGCTTACCTAGTCCAGCTAAAAATGTTTTCCATAGGCCCAGGGTAATCTTCTTTTTGCGAACGGAAAAGAAATTGTTGGCATGATCAAGAAAGGTCAAGACAAACGAGGCCGTGATGAGGTACACCATGACAGTGGTCATCACTTGACATGTCAACTGAAATACAAACGCCATAACAAAATAATTGAATGTATACGAAGCAAAGAGTATGTAGTGGCTGACGCGTGATGTTGTCATTATGTAGTCACGTGATTGTAAGAATATGCAGCTGTGTCATCCTGTAATCATTCTCTTTGCTGTCTGTACTTCGTCGTGTTGACAACTCCGCCTGTCCTCTTATCTACGCTGTGTCACACGGCATAGAGCTCTGGCATCAACGACCATATGTACTCCTTGGAACTCTGCCATCTCTCTCTGTCGTGGGACCAGCAACTTGTCTATGAAATATATACTGTGGAATTCGAAAGCCTCCATCGTCTCTCGTCTTTCGTCCTCCTTAAATATTAATGCTAGATATCAATTTATTACAGTGGAAAGTATGGCTATAAAATTCCTAGGAAAGGGTTCTTCTCCACATCATACTGTAGATTTTATCACGCTCTGGATTCAACAATTTCCCAAGAAGAGGACTGTATCAATGTTAGGAACATGTATCGATCCAATGTCCCTGGTATGTAATGATTAAGACCCGCAAGACAAGAGAAGAGACTTGTGTAAACACCTACCGAACTAAGTCATGTATGATGTTACACACAAGAATCACACACAATAGGAAACGCCGCATCTCCGTTGGTCACAACCATCAGACACACCTTCATTAAGGCTTCCGCATTACAATTTATACTATGAAGCTAATTTACATACTGTCCCAAATCAATCAATAAGAAACAAGCAAAAGGACAGTCACATGTTCATCCCTTAGCTACCAAAATGTAAGACATTCCTAAACGCAAACGAGGCTAAGCATAAATACGAAAAGGAGGCCACCAAAACTACTCATGCTGTTATCATCCTGTTATAGAACCTAACCCTAGGCCTAAGTCTAACTATCTTGAGATGAGGCGTCAGCATTGGTTCTCTATCACGCAACTATTATATCAATGTACCCCCGTGACAGTCATTCTATTGTTGTTGTGGAAACGGTGATGTTAGGCCACACTTTTAGGCAGATATCCTGCTCCTGCTCTTTTTCGTCATCGAATCACATACAGCCTTCCAGAGCTTACGGCTAAATGCGTCAGAACGATAGTTGTTGATGGACCCCACCAGAGATAGTCGTGAATGGCTGACGGGCGTATTCCTCGAATCGCATAATGTGGCCAATCAGTCGCATAAACGGAGCGAGCAAACGGCGGAATGAAGGAGAGGTCAGCAGTGGTAATGGCATTAGGACAGTGGCAACCAAGGGCGTGTCTGAGCATGTTGTCATGCCCCTGATCCAATCGGAATGCTTGGGACTCAGACAACGCCCAGGACTCACAACAGTATGGGTAAGCTGGTTCGATGGTGTGGCAGAACAGGCACAAGAGTTGTGAAGCATCAGATGACCAAAATCTCTTTAAGGGATCCAGAGCAGACCACGCCATACCAAGACGACAAGCGCTGTCGTCTTTGATGGAAGGCAGGATCGACCTCAAGTACCTGAAGGACTGGACGCGTTCCACAAGCCCTGAAGATGTCGTCAACTGTACCTGTCCGGAGCAGATGGCAATAAGTTTTTTTAGCCTGATTTATATTTAGACCTATATATACGGTTCTGCCCGCCCACTCAATAGCCGATAATGCAAGTTGCGTTTCATTGATGTCATTCGACACAACTGCAACGTCATCAACAAAGTCCAAGTCCGCCAGACGCTTCTCAGAATGCGGCGACGACCTTCTCCGATTCAACATGAAGCCAGAGACCGAGGGAAACGCATGTCGCATATAACGTAATCCTTTTAGCGGAAAACATTCTGATATCTCAGTCTATATGTTACGCGAACAATGTCACAGTCTTCCGCTAACACTCTCTTCCGTGCAGCGAACTAGGAAAGCGGATTTGATATGCAACCGCTTATCTAGGCAATGTTTTGCTTTCCAACAAGCAAACGTGTAGACCGCACCGGCAAGCATGGAAACGAGATTCATTTGACTTCTGATCACATGATCAAGAATAGCCAATAAAAGCTTAATACATTTTTTAGCCAATCATATCGTATTTCCGTCTTTCAGTACATATCTTGTTAAATTTAATGGATTTGTTGCTTGCTCTGAGAGGCACATGGCTTCAAAGACCAGTCTTCTTTGGACCTACGATGTCAGCAAGTCACTTTGATTGCAAGTAGTTTCATTGCAACTGAAGGCTGAATTCTCATTGGGAGATAGAATTATCGTTATTAGGGGAGAAACACCAGAACGGCTACTGTGCTAAGTCAATTTCTCAAGATACAGTCCTCTACTTGCACAGTTCACAGAAACCAGTTCTTCAAGCTATATTATACAGCAATCAATCAGAAAACATCTTACAAAGGAAATTATGTAGCTATCTTGAATGCATTTATATTGTATAATTTGACTTTACTAAGTTAGATAAGATAAAACTTACGACATCATATAATTTGCAGAGTTAAAGAAAGTGCTTGATACTGCTTAGTACAGAATTATTTTTATTCAGTCCCCAGTGTTCCAGATTTATCTTGGATAAATATAGAGCGTAATGTTAGAGTATTGCCGTCTATCTGAAAGTCTAGCTGCTCGTAAAGTCAAGGCTTTATAATTGTACTGTAGTTTGCGTAACCAAATGCCCCATACTAGAACAAACAGAGAATTCTTTGAAATTGTGCCTGCAAGTGTGCCGAAAAACTAAAATTCGTATGACAAGTCTTGCCACTGACATTAGAGTAATATTCCCCAATTTGCGCAGTGGTAAAGTAACTAAATTATTTACCTTATCAGCCGTAATCCAATATCCGAGCAGCAATACTACATTGATAGCAATCGTCACAAATGCCAATTGTTGTTTGACTCTCAATGACGCATCTCGAGCGCTGCAAAGAAAGATCTCTGAGTTACCTAACGTATTTGCAATACTCGTCACATTTCGAGTAATTTATTACTTAGCTCAATCCTACAGAGCTTATCGTTGCTTCTGTCCTCATGTGCCCTTAGTAAATATTATTTAACTAAATATTTGCCCTGTTTTGGTTTTTCAATACAAAATTTAGGACATCAAACTATTTGCAGAGGATTATATATACCCCAGTTTGCGCCAACGCATATTTTGAAATTGTGGAAGCTTCGTCAAGTCCAACAGAAGGCGAAGCAATCTTTTGATTTGTAAAGTATTTAAATCAGTATATAATAAGATGAATATTTAGTTCCGAAAGGCAAAATGCCGCTTCTTCTCAGTTTATGTCAACCCTCTAGTAAACATGGAATTGTTATTTGAAAAGATAAGAAGTGCAAAGGCACACAATATTCAAAAGACAGAACGTTGGATGTTCAAGTCGAGTGAGGACAACTGGAACATTCGAGAAGTTTAATATAATCATATGAAACAGCGGTAGAAAGCTTACCTCATCAACGTCGTCCACGCAAACGAAACCAGCGAGAACAAAATTGAGATGACGCATGAAACGAGAATTGCTGGCTTTAAGTTGGTACTCATGAGTTTGTCGTTGTTCCGCCAGCAAAACAACCCAAACCCGAACAGCTTGTTTCAGATAAACTGTAACAAAGCGGCAATGCTACTATAGAGAAGCGAATTCTGGCAGCGACATAGTTCCTTATCGCAGCAACACCACCTGTTACAGGTTTCCACTTTTCGTGCTTGTAAAATAAAGTCGATGTTTCAAAGACAAGACAAGACCGCTAAGTTTCGTATCTCCTTTGTCGCCCAAGAGTCGCCAAAAGGGATTTAATCTTTCGATAGACTACCTGCACTTCTCTTTGCAGCTGAGTTCTAGAGATGATAGCGTGAAGCAAAACCATGGTGATAGTTTCTGCAAACACCTGCTGAATGTTCTTTTGTTTTGCTTAATATCACCGAGCAAGTCACCGACCTTTATGACTGAGATTCGCAGTGAAATAAACCAACACAGCACAGCGTATTTGTTCTAGCAGGTATAACTCTTCAACCATTATAGATTGTGTTCAAATTCAGCAACTAAATGAAACCGTACACTACAAAGACTAAAAGCAAACTTTTTATTGGTAGAAAGCAAACGTTCAATATTCAGCTATTCGTAGAAAAGTTTGATTCCGTTGAATATTCTCCCCGCCTGCTAACTGTTCCCACGAAATTCCCCAGGAGGAAATGTTTGACAAAGGTTGAAGATGGACCAACAGCACATAAGGAAAAATAACAGAGGGTGGTTCATTCATGTACGATGTTTATCCATGTCTGTACTTTTTACAATGAATTGATTGAGGTTCTGCGGAGTCATGTAATTGGTAAAACCATAACATGGATGTTGAATTCTGGTATTCAAAAGTCCAGTCCGTCATCTTTTTTTTCTGTAATCTAATAAGCTTACAAAAGCTTTCTTCAATGGAACAGACAAAATGCCAAAATTTTAGATGTCAAAATCGCTGCACAGTGAAATCAGCTTTAGAATACTACAATAAAGTGGAAGTACTACCGCTGCTTTCTGACGAGATAGATAGATACGGATGTCCAATGAATAGATAGATAGACATTTATTTCAAACAATTGCAGTAATACAAGAAGCAGATTAACAATAGCTAAAATATAAATGTAAAAGTCTGATGTGACTCTGTAAGCAAACTTAGCTGCTTGTTTATTGGAGCGCGCAAAGGATTGCAAACAATTCGAACAGAACTTACAATTCATTTGACCGTAATTTATTAGTAGCACAACAGAATAAAGGTCAATAAAATCACGAAAAAAGAATCGGAAAACTGCAGTGTTGATTGACAAATGAAGTTGATATTGTCAGACTGAGAAATCGAAAGTTGTTGTTGACCCAACGTCGGTAGCGACAATCCTGAATGATCAACTCACGAGTTTCATGTGCAACTCCAACACCTTATCCGCCCACCAGACTAATTACATCAGCGACATGAAGAGAAAGGTGACAGTCCCAACGGCGAAATTCAAGTTTCAGCNACAATTCGAACAGAACTTACAATTCATTTGACCGTAATTTATTAGTAGCACAACAGAATAAAGGTCAATAAAATCACGAAAAAAGAATCGGAAAACTGCAGTGTTGATTGACAAATGAAGTTGATATTGTCCATACCGACAATTAAAAGTTTACTTTCTGGTAGACATAGCAATTATTTGTGGAAAAGTTTGATAATAATAACCAAGAGTCAATTAGAATTTAGGACTTGATATTTCTCAAAACTTAAGATAATAATACTGAGAACCTGTCTAAAATGGTCACCAACCTGTCTAAAATGGTCACCTTTGGGACCAGAGGAAAATAACCTTTATAGACAGGTGGCCTTTCTGTCCAGGTTGATTTCTATAGAAAGTGTCATTTTGGGGTTATGAAGAGTGGCCTTTATACACAGGTGGCTGTTCTATAGAGGTGGCCGCTAATACAGGTTTGACTGTATTCATAATAATTGTTCCTTATTATTTCTTCTTAATATTCCTCAAGATGTTTGATTATCTGCCGATTGGATATGATTACACAAACTCGATTATTGTAACTGTAGCATGATTATTCGGCACGATGTACCTTCAGATTCCTTCAAAAAATGAAACAGCCTCGCTCACGCCCTCCTACAGACACAAAGACTCAAAGAAAGAAAGACACAGCACCATTGATGAAGTGCAATCAAGATGGCGGCTGCACGTGTAGCTTGTAGACGAATGTTGCCATTGTGGCGACAAATCATCAAACCCAACCTTCGCATTTTGGCAGCCAATAGCCACCAGAATGTTGCTTTACAAAAGTATTATTCCACAGTTTCAAAACAGATTGACGTGAAAAGAGCAGAAGCTCTTGTTGGTGGCGGCGAAGACAGGATCAAGAAACAACACAAGACGGTGAGGTCTGAAGACTGCCGCTAGCAAATTGAGCGAGAGTTGTGAATTCCTGCATCAGCTTTGTGTTGTCATGATCTAGGCAATTCTTAATTTTAAAGCATGTGCGTCCTGTGACTAGATATTATCTATGAAATTAATTTTACAATGGAGATGGAGTTTCTTCCCACTCAGCCGACCTGTCAGACCATGCTCCATTCTAGGGCAGCGTGGTGGACCGTGGTCGATAAGCTAACATAATATTTGAATAAAATAAAATCAAAAATACGAATATTCCCAAAGTCCAAACACTCATTTTCTTAGTCGCCGAAATCAATCCCAGCAGAGATATTGAAAGTTTAATTCAAATCAAAATTTATATGTTTTTTATTCCACTTTAAAGTATTTATAATTTTGCTCAAAATCGATTTTACTTCAAATTTGAAAATAACCTACAGCAGTGTCTTATCTGATCATTCACTTTCTTTGCAATACCAAATGTTTCTGATTTGTGCCAATGTCACAAATTGCAATTGTGGAGCAGAATTATTTTGGAAACGATAGATGAAGGAAGAAGATGGTTTTCCGATCAATGTATTTCACATTGCATGAGTTAGTGGAGCTACTCTCCAATCAATGACTGAGAGGTCCTTCTCAGGAGCAGGGCTGTAGAAGTTCCCTTTTAAAAGTAACTAGTTACAGTTAAAGTTACTTTATTTCGAAAATGAAAAGTTACTCTTTAAAGTTACTATTTTCTAAAAGTAACTTTCAAAAGTTACTAGTTACCTGTCAGGAAAAGTTACTAGTTACAGCTACTTTCAAAGTTACTTTCATCGATGTTGACAAATGACAATAGAAAAGAAGGCATAATTTACATGTGTATTTTAGACAAATTCCAATTTACCATCTTCGGTGGATATTTTCATGCATAAATGAATGCTTTCAAGCTTATTGTATCTTAGCAGTACCCACGATTAACTATAGTTTAGAAGTAAAAAGTAACTAATCGTAAACAAATGTAACTTTTAAAGTTACAAGTTACTTTGAAAATTTGTGTCTAGTTACAACAAAAGTTACTTTCAGTGAAAAGTAATTAGTTACTTCAATAAGTTACCCAAAAAGTAACTTTTCGGGTAACTAGTTACTAAAGTAACTAGTTACTTTACAGCCCTGCCAGGAGCTCTCCATTTACGCTATTTACAAGGCAATACAAAACATTTCAGAATAATTAACATGTATGGACATGCTGCTGCCTCAACTGGAAAATTCCATCAAACAAGTTACATCACTTTCTATTTATAGAACATCTAGAATTTTCCTCTACGGGTTTACAGCTGTGATGATTTGTGTGGCATTTGTTGAATTCTACTGGTTCGCATTAAACTGAAGAGTGTGTTGTTTGTTTGATTGTTTATTGCTGAGTGACTACATAATTTCGGTCACAATGATTACGTTTACATTGATTACGAAATACACGACATTGCACAACACATATCTAGCTATAATTAACTGCAAGTAAAGGCAGATTACGGGCCACCACAAAGCCAATGGAGTTGCTTACCTGATTATCTCGTTGTCAAAATCTGTAATTAATGTTATTTACTTGGCTTCATGTAAGTACTGTGTACAGCCATTACTTGCCATTTTCACGTTACTATTATTATAAAGAATCATATCGTTAATATGATTCTTTATTATATTGTTTTATTGTATTATTTAATTTTGAATGGGAATAACATTGAACAAACAAATAACAAGCTCATTAGGTCTGACTAGTGCATTGTGAATCATTATTATGCCTACGCTTATGGTGATGCAAATTTTGACATTGAATCGTAATGTCTCCACTATAATGTTATCAGGGATTTCGTGTTGGTGAGCCCCTTTGAGAGTTTCCCTAATATCCTTGTAGGCTATGTATGATACAAAAATGCTCGCACAAGTAGATATACTGATGGTTTTGCCATTTGCAGGGCAAGCTGACAGCACGAGAGCGCATAGATCTTCTTCTTGATCCTGGAACCTTTGTTGAATATGACATGTTTATGGAACATGATTGTACAGAGTTTGGAATGGAGAATCATAAAGTAAGTTGAATGATTTTACTGAACGAGAAAGTCTTGAATTCAGATGTGTAGACTGGTCGTCTCTATGAAGCATGTCGTGATGTCTTGTAACTTGTTAGTATTTGTGCTACCGGTATACCATGGGAAGTGTTCAGATTCAAAGATGTCCCTTTCAAATGTAATTGCTATGTCGTGTTGCGATCTGTTTTCAGTTTACTGGTGATAGTGTCGTGACTGGCCACGGGAAGATCAATGGCAGAACTGTTTTCCTCTTCAGTCAAGTAAGTAGTCTAACCTGGTTTTCTCATTATAGTAGCACAGTTTCTGTTGGTTCATCGGTGCCCTGGAGCATTGTATTGATTTCTGTTGTTTCTAATAATTATAACAACATCACTAGCACAACCCTGCTGGTTACGAGACTAAGCCTTTAAACTCCACCCATTGCTGTTGTTCATGTTTGACCAGTGTGGAATAAAAAGGTTTTTCTTTACCCTCGGTGCAGTGTTTGATTCACATCCGGGAGCTTTTTCAAGGGGAAATTTATTCTGAATGGCTGTAATGTGTTTTGAAAATGGGGCAATATTTTGTAGATCAAAATCTAAACAATCAATCGAAAGCATTGGAACACAGCATCGTTTGACTGGGGCTGGAAATATCAACTGTTTGCGACATGTCTTTAGCAAAGCCTTTTCGAAAGAGATGGTTGGGTGGTATGTTGCGGTTTATTCTTGCCTCTTTTACGAAGTGTCCTAGTCTGTGTGCTGGCTAATGGCTATTTCAGCGGACAGCATTGTCTCTTCATTGTTATTTCTCTATCATTAAGCCATGTAAAAGTACTCGCCCTCGGATGCAAGCATTCAATGCAATGGCTATATGGCGTGCTTTCTATTTTTATGTTGATGTTCTGTGATCTCATGAGGTTTGTTTCCATAGGATTTCACCGTCCTTGGTGGCAGTTTGTCAATGGCTCATGCAAAGAAAGTTTGCAAAGTGAGTTTCCAGTTGTAGATTAGAAACAAATAATTGAAAGACCGTCTTCGTGAGCACTGTACTTGGCGACAGGTCCTTCTCTGTCTCTGGATCAGTTGTCTGGAACTCTCTACCAAAAGAAATCAGAGGTTCCCCAGCGTTGGACTGTTTCCACGCACGGCTTAAGACGCGCTGTTTGAAAAGGCACATGCGGAATAACGTCAACTTTAACTCGCATCATCCCTGAAACAGTGTGAGAAAATTTTAAAAGTACCTGTACATATAATTCAATTTTAATTCTCATTAATGTGATGGAAAAAGTACATTTTAATTTGCTATAATTATATTTCACTTTCAAAGTACGGTAGAGTTTAGGCCATGATGCATGTAAGCACTTTGGAATATTGGTATAGTTTTAGCGCTCTATAAATCTTATTATTATCATTACTACTTACTTTGAGTCTCTTTTCATGTGGCACTCTTGTTTACTCCAAGTTGGCTGATTCTTTTAGATTATGGATAAAGCCATGATGGTTGGAGCACCGGTCATTGGACTGAATGATTCTGGCGGGGCAAGGATCCAAGAAGGCATAGAATCGTTGGCAGGATATGCACACATCTTCCAGGTAGTGTATTCACAAACGCGCCGGCCTATTTCTCTATGCTCACATTATTTGATCTGATATCCAGTGGACCAGGTTTCAGCTCTCAAAACGCATATCAGTGTCAGTATATGTCCCAACAGGCAAACTGGTTTGTGCAATTCATAAACTAGATGTGACATATTCATAGACGTAGTGTTAGTAGATATAGCAACACAATGCGTCAGGAGATGAAAATTCGATGTTTAGATGATGACGCCAGCATTATTGGTTTTTATGAAAATGAAGTGATGTTTATTTGTTTTATAGAGAAACGTCCTTGCATCAGGTGTTGTTCCCCAGTTGTCTCTTATCATGGGACCTTGTGCTGGTAGGACTGAGCCGCTGGGAATTGTCTCGTCGTGGCTATGCTGAATAGCGCATCAATGATCTTATTGAATGCCTTGTTGATTTCAGGTGGTGCCGTGTACTCGCCTGCCATCACTGACTTCACGTTCATGGTCAAGGTATGGACGGAGTATATTTGTTGACCTATTCATTGGCTGAGTCATTTAGCACATGCTACAACAATGACTACGCAAAAGTATAAATAATTATAATTCGAATATGGAACAATTTATCCAAACATGTAACCAATTCAGCCTCAATTATGGAATTTAAATGTAGACTTACGTCATTTATTATGTAATCATATAACCGTATTATGTTAAGATGTTCTCCGTGTGATGCAAGTACCTTATGTAGGTCTTCTACGAATATGGAGAGTAAGCCATCCTTTGTTTGTGACCGCGGTGACTCTAGAACCTATTTTAATTCTTGATAGATTGTAGCACCATGGTTGCACTAAGTTGTCAGCTATTTTGACATGGAGAAAGAAAATAGCACTTGTTCAATTGTATGGGAGATTCGTTGAGCCAGTTATCAGCAACAAAGCTGTTATTTTTATTTGTTTTGATGGTTTCTCATGTGCATGTAAGGCATAACATGTTCCTTTGGCCTGAATATTCAAAAACTTCAAAATGTAACTGGAGATGCAATGTTGAATGTACCATATATTCTTATTTTGGAAAATAGAAATGTCATTGGAATGTTGTGGAAAATTAGAAGTGTCATCATCCTATTGTAAATTCCCGTTCTGTGTGGCAGAGAATCTGCAGTAATGTAATTAGCCGTAGAACGAATGGGCTATTCCCATGAACAGTATTATCTCCAACAACAACAACCATCCCCATCATGTGGACTTGAATTAAACTTGGCTTAAAAGACGTATGCACGTAACCTTCTACGGGACTTCACATTCTCCAGGAATGCTCCCCTCTCTGCTGTGGTGGTGGCCACAGTCCAGTATCCTCACGGATGTCAGACGACCATGTCTTGGGAGGCCTGAAATCTGCAACACATTGATGATTTTGTAAATCCTACCCTTACCGACTTTAATTAATATTTTGTTTTCTTTTGCTGTCGTGATTACTCTTGATATTATCAGTTATTTATCCGTTTGATGTTGTTTGTTTCATTTCAGGATACGTCGTATTTGTTTATCACTGGACCAGATGTTGTCAAGGTGAAACTGCTCGTCAATGCCTAGTAGCATACAGATATGGCAATTTTTAGCAGATCCACGATTTGCCCCCCTTTTCTCATTTTTGTAACTCTTCTAAATTGGACGACAAAAGCCGACTGTGTGAATAAGGATGCAGGTCATGATTAGTTGATAACCTGCTGATTGCTTGGTCACTGTGCTACGATCTCCGCTGAAATATCCTGTAGCCGTTGTCATGCCTTGATACAGTGAAACCAGGAGTGTAAATAGCAAACTACTTTTTCCGTTAGTTTTTAGTTTTGAGACTAGTTTTTTACAGAATTAGTTTTAGTTTTAGCAAACTAATTTTCCACCCAATTAGCTAGTTTAGCTAACTTTCCTTTTGGTAAAACTAACATGCTGATTTTTGAATTAAAACTCATCTCCATTGATAAGTTTTTTGGTATCGGTGCTTGGTTTGGTGAGAGCTACTTACTTGCAAATGGCAGCAGCTGCAATGTTCAACCTGTCACCATAACCAAGCACCAGTCACACTGCTAAGTCAGTGGAAATATTATGGTGATTTATCATTAGGCCTGGGGGTAGTAGTTTGATGTTATGTCACTTATGTGACTTATGTAGTCGTGTGTTGTGGTAGCTGTTGTCCGATCAAAGAAACTGGTTTGTAGGCTGTTCTGTAAGATTTGAGCCCTACGGTTGCCAGCCACTCGACGACGTCACCTGGTAACCCACCATGGTTTATGACGTAGTTTATGTAACGAGTGCATTATGAGAAAGAGGGATGGCCTCTTTATGTGGAGGGCCGTCTATCTTCTTATTATGATAGCTATCCTTCTTCAGAATGCCGTTTTTCTGTCGACCATATCTGCATTCTATCCAGAATATGTATTGTCATTCTTGTTGGAACCTTTTGAGCCTTTGTGCTAACAAAGTATTTTGACAAGGCTGACGTCTCGTTTGACAAGTTGTCAACAATTGATAGATATTGCTGATTGATGTTATTTGTGTTCTAACATTCCTCATTTGATTGAACTATTTAGTGAGATTTTGATATCTGTGTTGTAATACTTCTTTGGCAGTTCAAATATAATCCATCACTGTGAAACGAGATCCATGCTCATTTGTAGATTTTACTCGCAAATGCATTTTATGGTGGATTAATGCATGGCATAGCGAAACTGGATTGATTGATTGATTGATTGATAGGAGTATGTTTCAGACATATAAACGATGCATACAAAAAATAACAGTTAGAAAGTACATGCTTTGTTACAATTTACAAATATGATATGAACGCTCGTTTCTTGATGCCTGGATTGATGTGCCATAAACACTAGCACAGAGCAGCTAGTCTTTATATGCCTTTGATATTTTTATTGTTTTATATTCTTTTTATGCCTTTATATGCCTTTGCCTTTGATGCTGGCACAGTCAAACCTGTATTAGCGGCCATCTATATAGAGCAGCCACCTTTGTATAGAGCAGCTAGCTTGCCTTGTAGGAATTCGGACTTGTGCTCTCTGTGGGCTGTGATTTTCAACTAGTTTTTGCTGATTTTGCATTCTATTGTAGACAGTAACACATGAAGATGTCACAAGAGAAGAGCTAGGTGGTGCAAAAGTGCACACTAAACAGTCTGGTTAGTGCAGTTGTTTTGGCTTGTAATGTTATTGATAAGAACTTTAGAAACCCACTGACAAATGGATCTCAATGTCTTTGTCACGGCATTGTGTCATATTTGTGTTAAGTATTATGATTTCCAGTTATTTGCTGTTTGCTTGGTGCAATTTGAAAGTTCAAGACCTGTTCTACACGATGCTACAATTTCATCTTGTGCTTTGCTTTTCTGTACTTTGAAGATTCTGGTACGGTCAAACCTGTATTAGCGGCCATCTATATAGAGCAGCCACCTTTGTATAAAGGCCACTTTCCGTAACCCTAAAATGACATTTTTTATAGAAATCAACTTGAACAGAAAGGCCACCTGCTTATAAAGATCATTTTCTCAGGTCCCAATTAAAGGTGCCCGTTATAGACAGGTTTCACTGTATAGTAGATTGTGATGCATGATATTTAACTCTGTTATTTACCTTCATTGTTGCTGCAACAACGCTTCAAGGCATCTATCATTATCACCATCATCAGTGTCGAAAGCTCATGTTTTATTATATAGTTGACAATCGATTTAAATGTTGATATTTAGGAATAATTCTTGTGTTTTAAATGTAGGTGTTGCCCACGGCGCATTTGAAAATGATGTTGAAGCACTTTCAAGGTATGTTTTCTATCCTTGCATCACTTCGTTTGAAGTCATTAGCAATTTAGTTGTCAATCAAGTAGTTATCTATGTGCCGTGATGAACTCTTCCATGCACCACTCAGACGGAATGCGTGATGAGTATGGATTACAATAAGACTGAGCACATCACACACAATATGACAGCATAATGAGAAATGAATCAATTTTGATTTTGTCGTTGCGACAGGCAAACCTGTATTAGTGGCCACCTCTATAGAGCATCCACCTGTGTATAAAGGCCACTCTTCATGATAACCCCAAAATGACACTTTGCTATAGAAATTAACCTGGACAGAAAGGCTACCTGTCTATAAAGGTCATTTTCCCTATGTCTCAAAATTGACCTTTACAGACAGGTTTCACTGTATGCAACTGAACGTCATTTGGTAGTAGTGTTTCAAAGTATCTGCTGTATCTAACATGTTACCAAACACTGGATATACCTATAGATCTGAAATGATAACACACTTATTAAGATGTTTTGTGCTGATTATGTGCCAGAAGCTAAAAACAAGCAGTAGAAAAGTAGTTTGCTGAGTAATTTCTGAAGATGCAGCGAGTCAATCCGTTACAGGATTTCTGCATCTTACACAACCTTTGCAAACATTTAGGTAAAGTGAAACCTGTCTATAACGGTCACCTCTGGGACCCGAGTAAAATGACCTTTATAGACAGGTGGCCTTTCTGTCCAGGTTTAGTCCTATAGAAAGTATCACTTTTGGATTATGAAGAGTGGCCTTTACATACGGGTGGTTGCTCTACAGAGGTGGCCGATAATAATGCTGTTTTATGGATTGTATTTCCGGTGTCTCATTTGTAGATTGCGTGAACTCTTTGACTTCTTGCCGCAAAGTAACAAAGATCCCAGTCCAATTAGGGCATGTGACGATCCCAGGTAGGTCTCAAGCAAGTTATTTACTTACTCATTGTCAAAATGTTGAAAACCGGGTTGTCATTTTTCGCGCAGTGCGTTTTGGGGAATTGGTCTGTTTAAGAAATAATGTTCGAAAGCCAGTGATCTCTTTGGGCATGACAGTAAAGATCTGTCTTTTCAATGCCAACTGGCAATACTACTGCAGGTGCGGTATCCGATGCGGCATTGTGGAATAGTGCACTAACTGACATCAAAGCTGCTAACCAGCAGAATGATCATTGCGTTCTGCATAGAGAATTTCTGTTAATCTGCTGTTCTACTATGTTGTTAATAATTAAATATCGTATCACTTCTTTTGATTTACAGAGATCGTGTCTGTCCAGTTTTGGATCAAATCGTGCCAAGTGATTCTACGAAAGCCTACAACATGAAGACTGTGTTTTCAAGTGTGAGTTAGATGCCTCCATTCTCTATTGCCTTTATACGCAAATCATTTTCTAACCCAGCAGCACCTTTGCCCTAATGTCCTTAACAAGGAATCGTACTTTTTTCATAGGTTGCAGACCACAGCGAATTCTTTGAGATCATGCCTGATTATGCCAAGAATATCGTCATAGGATTTTCGCGGATGGCTGGTAGGACTGTTGGGATGGTTGGCAATCAGCCATTATCTGCTTCAGGTAAACAAAAGTCAAACCCACCATCCTCCATGATGATAAAACATAATATGTTGCTTAGTCGACTTCTGTGCATGGCTTAGCTATCCGTTTCATAGAATATCATACTATCTGTAGTAAAAACTAGTATGTGCTCAGTGTCGCTATACTGTATGTGCTGTACTAGGCTAAATCTTTGTTATTAGTCAATAGTAATGTCCAATCAGTTTTTTGAGAATATATTGAACATGCCAGGATTTTGACTACCTTGACAGCAATATCATGGACTGCAAAACAGCACTTGATGCCTGGTGTTAATTCGTTTGGGTCATCGGTCGCAAACTGAATGTCGTTTGGTCTTCAGACTCATCGCACACACTACTCAGTCAAGCTTCATATTTTTAGGGCAAACTGTCCTGCTATACAGCAGCGAATCATGGGCACTCACCAACCCCCTTATTGCACAGATGAATTCAGTACATGCACTACCCAGATGTCATGTCAAGTGATGACTTGTACGCCCGGTCCGGTCTTCCTGCCACATCCACAACCGTTAAAGAACGAAGGCATGCCTTACTTTGACACTCTATGCACTGACCACAAATTCCCCTGGCCTTGCTGTAGCAGCCAAGCAACCAGCCATTCGAACCATTTAGGCATGGCGGGGCTCTACGGACCACATACCGTCGTCTGCTGCAGGAAGACTTGACTAGCTGCAACATTGGCACTACCAAAATTGTCATGTGGGCGAGAAATTCACAATTTATAATTATAATTATTATTACTGTTATTATTATTAATATAATAATTATTATTATTAATATTACTTTCCCAAAATAAGCAATGCACACAACATGAATCCTACAAACTTTGACTTTGACTAAAATTCACTAATTTAAAAAATGATGATGGAGATAAATTGTTTATCTTTTTGTAGGTTGCCTAGACATTGATGCGTCAGTAAAAGCAGCCAGGTTTGTCCGCTTCTGTGATGCCTTCAATATTCCCTTGGTCACATTTGTGGATGTCCCTGGATTTTTACCAGGTGAGGCGGCTGCATCTAGATAGTGTTGTCCTTGTCTTTTCTTGCTTACTAGAAGAAAATGATTGGCTCAATTTTAGTCCAAGCCAAAGTTCGATGTTTCACGTATGAACATTCTGAAGGCTTTGATCCAGTTCACGAGAAGACTGCAGTACATGCTAAACATGCTGGTTAGAGAGTTGTGCGTAGATTGTCGTTTATGGAAGCACGCTGTGATTTGATTTTTAATTCTCATTCAGCGCTTTGCCATTTATTAATGCGTTTTCATTGGGAATTAACTTATCCATCAGCATCAATGTTGCAAGAGTCAGAATTCACGTTTTGTATTTGTGATGGCTGGTGGTCTAGTGGGTATAAGCACTTGACTCTACAGCAAGGGGATGGATGTTGGTTCAAATTCCAGCTCGTTACAAGTTATTCTTTGAGTTTTATATATGCTTCTCGTTGCAGGTGTTCAGCAGGAGCACAATGGTATCATTCGTCATGGGGCTAAACTTCTGTATGCCTACGCAGAAGCCACTGTGCCAAAGATCACCTTTATCACACGCAAGGTTCTTATGAAGTCATCACTTGGCAATGTCGTAGTGTTTTATATAAAGTACAGTCAAACCTGTATTAGCGGCCACCTCTATGGAGCAGCCACTTGTATATAAAGGCCATTCTTCATAACTCCAAAATGACACTTTCTATAGAAATAAACCTGAGCAGAAAGGCTACCGGTCTATAATGGCCAGTTTTCTCAGGTCCCAGAGGTGACTGTTATAGACAGGTTTGTTAACTGTAGCACCAAAGTAGCATAACCACACCTGTGTTAGCCTATACGATTAAACACACGATCCATTCATCCAATCAGCCATCAACATGTCACTGTTCTTCTCACGTGCTGTGATGAACTCTTCCATGCACCACTCAGACACATCGTGTGATGAGTATGGATAATGAGACTGAGCACGGTGTCAATTAAGCTCAAAATCGACCGCTATGCCAAAGTACAGTGTGAGCTGTATTATGGTAAACAGTTGCCAGGCGTGGCTTAAACTATTTGTTATACCATAAAACCTCGTTAATATTGCAATGATATTATTGATTTCCAGTCAAAAATTGTGATATTAAGCGGGTTAAAATTGTTAATTTTGACAGAACGTGGTTCTCAAAGTGAAGTGACATAAAGCGGGTTGTGATATTAGCCGAGGTGACATTAACGGGGGTGATGTTAACGAGGTTACACTGTAATTATACAAATTGCTTATTTATGAACTATATTCAATGGGGAATGCTTTTAACATTGGTGGGTAGTTTGATTACTCCATTGGTTGACGATTTTTAGCAAGAACGAGGTCTAGTGCGTTGTAGACTTTGAAGTCTTTGCTCAAGTCGACTGTGCATTGTATTTATAACTATGCAAATGAGCAACTATACACTCAATTATGCAATAAATTATGTTAATGAGCAACTGTCCATTAACGGGAACATTATTGTTATTTCCTCAAAGGCATACGGTGGAGCATACGATGTGATGAGTTCGAAGCATCTGCGTGGAGATACGAACTACGCTTGGCCAACTGCTGAAGTGGCTGTGATGGGGGCTAAGGTGCGCTGTGACCAAATGACTAATTGATCAATGCTGTCTGTGAAGTTTTCCCTGAGATAAATTGATGTTAGATGCATACCATGGGGGTATCTGCTTCTTGAACCTCATGTGTGGAGAGCAATGGTCAATGGAGTTATGTAGACACACACAACCGATGTGACGATCATTTGTGAATTTGATTTGCTGAAGCTGACAATGTCTATTGAATGACTTGACCACGTGCCGTGATGAACTCTTCCATGCACCACTCAGACGCACTGTATGATGAGTATGGATGACAATGAGACTGAGCACACGGTCTAAGTCAGCTCCCGGTAGTTTTATATGTGTGTTCTTTGTTCTCCACTTGGTGATTATTTTGCTCAATCCATCTATTCAGACGAGTGACTAGCTTTGCTGGGGCTCTGTCACTTATTTGAATGTGGTTTTCCGATTTAGGTTGTAATTTCGGATTGAAGATATTGATTGCAAAGAATGCCGAGTCTCAATTCTGAAATGTTGTTCTTTCTCATAGGGTGCTATTTCCATCATCTTCCGTGGACAGCAGGACAGAATCGGTAATATTGCAGTCTGCTCGTTTTCATTAGCTTTTGACTGTGGGTCTAGTTGAGATGATGTTAGCATTATGCCAGGAAGAGGATGTAAGATTGCGAAAGGATGTCTCACAGAAGCCAACGAAGTGTGCAGTTAAACCTGTATTAGCGACCACCTCTATAGAGCAGCCACCTATGTGTAAAGGCCACTGTTCATAACCGCAAAATGATACTTTCTATAGAAATCAACCAGAAAGACCACCTGTCTGTAAAGGTCATTTTTCTCATGTCCTAGAGGTGACCGTTATAGACTGGTGTATTAACAGTAGCACCAAAGTAGCGTAATCACACCTGTGTTAGCCAATACGAATAAACACATGATCCATTCATCCAGTCAACCATCAATTTATCACTGTTCTTCTCACGTGCTGTGATGAACTCTTCCATGCACCACTCAGACACATCGCGTGATGAGTATGGATAATGAGACTGAGCACATTGTTATCAATCATCATTAATTCAAATACCATGTCAATTAATCGACTCTAAATCATGGACCTGTGAGTGTCAGTCATCTCTTGTGGCAACATGTATAGCCAGTAACAGCTACAATTTCAGCACAAAATATTTCTAGCATAATGCATAATACCATGCATTAGACTCATAGTATTTACCCTCTCATTTGACCACTCACGACGTCAGACTGTGAACCTCTGGAATAGCTTGAGGAAACACGCCGGTTTATTGTTTGTTGTTACTCATGTAGTTTTATTATGATTTCGTTTTCAGATCAAGCCGAACAAGACTACGTGGATCGATTTGCCAATCCGTTTCCTGCATCAACTCGAGGTTTGCTTAAAAACAGTCATAACAATGTGATGTTTGTCGGCAGGGTCCTTAGTCATGGACCGGGACAAAAGCGTGGTATGGGACTACGGTAAATCTCAAGTCCCATATACAGGTTTTAGTATTTTAGTCCAGACTAGATGTTTTATCCCAGACTACGCTTTAGTCCTGGTCCATGAAAAAGGCCCCAGAGGATATCTGTAAATTAGGCTGTGTCTATTGTATTTGTTTACGGAATAGTCATGCGAAAAATCAGACGAGTTGACAGCATAACGAGAAATGACTCAATTTCGGTCGTGTAGTTGCGACAGATTCCTGTGCAGCCTTCCAGGACCTTCTGTTCCCAAGCATAAGATTTTGAAACGAAAATTCTGCGAACATAGCCGAAGATGTTTAGAAATCCCCCAACATAAGTGTTAGTTTACATGACTTCCATTAGATGAATGACCGCTCTAGCCAGGTACTTTCAATTCAATGACTCATGTGCTGTTAAACCTGTCTATAGCGGCCACCGTAGGTCCCAATAATGGGGCGCCATCCAGCTACACTCTACTCTGTTTATTTGGACCATGATAAGATCGGACCAAGCATCCCAAGATGGATTTGATCATTTCGCCACAACATTTGATTTCCAGATAATTTGTCCAAATTATATTTGCCAGATCCGGTCCATTAAGCCGAATCGACTGCATTGTTGTATTGTGCAATAAAACCTGTCTATAATGGTCACCTTTAGGACCTGAGGAAAATGACCTTTATAGACATGTGACCTTTCTGTCCAGGTTTATTTCTATAGAAAGTGTCATTTTGGGAGAGTGGCCTTTATACACAAGTGGCTGCTCTATAGAGGTGGTCACTAATACAGGTTTGGCTATATGAGATCAGGAGTGGTGTATTCCAGAATATCATGGCCTCATGTTATAAAACTTATTATTTTTTACACGTTCTCTCTTTTTTTTTGTTAGGTTATGTCGACGACATTATCATTCCAAGTGCTACCCGTAGGATCATTTGCGACGATCTTGATTTGTTGGCAAACAAACAACTGAGCAACCCATGGAAAAAGCACGGCAGCATCCCTCTCTAGACACTCATGGACAAATTTATTTATTTGAAATTATTGACGCGATTGCGTCGTTGCTAATGCTGGAAAGTGGAAATGTATGCGCTTCATCGAAACTACGTCGAAATAGGAAAGCATACATACTGATACGGCTTTTCAATAATTGGAGCTAGATTGTAGTAGATTTGTCAAAATTGAACTAACTTAATTGGCAAAAACTACGATGAATAATAATTAACATTTTGGGTTCAGAATGCTGTTTTGAGTTGACTTTTTCAATGTTCGAGTGAGGTAAACGCCTACTAGCCAGTTTGCAACTGTTCGCCAAAATACGGTGTTTTCTTTTCCGAGTGGCAAATACTTTAGCCGTTGCACACTCTGTCAATGCGCTTAATCTTCAAACTGCGACAAAGTTTTCATTTGATTTAAAACCTATTAGATGTGAGTAACGATAATTTTGAGATAAAAAGAATAAAATGATGATAGCTAAGATAAATACGCATACCTATGAGGCGCCATAGCGGACAAAAGTCTGATTTAATATTTATGGTGTGATTCCAAATTGTAGGGTCTAATTGTAATAAAATATTTAATGTTTCAATTAGACCTTAAAATTTCATTTAGACCCTTAATATTGTCAAACTTATGCCGTAAATGTTGCCCTATTTACACCCTAAGGCATTATTCAGGGCCTAAACTTTGTTCATTTTTAGGCCCTAAACTGCTTGCGTTCACACCACCGATAAAGATTAAATCAGAATTTTGTCCGCTATGGCGAGCCGTAACGCGCAATGTCGACAAAGTTGAACAGACAATCCACGATAATTGTTATTACTTAGCGCCACGGTAGCCAATATACACAACATTTAAAAGCATCTCTTGCTATCAAAATGTCTTGATATAACACAGACACTTCATGTGAAATTAATAAAATAACATTCCTTCATCTTCGTCATCGTCAACGCCATCGACCAAGGACCACGGTCGTACTTTTTCCTCGGCATCGAAGGAACCCGACAAATCGTCAGAAACAAACTCGTCTTCATCAAAATCGTCGTCGTAGTCACTGCAAAAATACAGAGAAATAAAACCAAGCTAGTACCAAAACCAATGTCCTTTTCAAGCGCGAGCTCATCTGACCAATATATAAAGCGAAATCTCATCCTTAGATTTCAGCAGAGTGGCGCAGCGGAAGCGTGCTGGGCCCATAACCCAGAGGTCGGTGGATCGAAACCACCCTCTGCTACATACATACTTTTTCTTTTGTCTTTTTTTTCACTAGTGGGATACGTATTTTGGTAGAAATAGGTTTTTATGACACTCAATACACGCTCTTTAAAATCAAATTGATTTACAATATTGTTAGATCAGGCAGTTAAACCAGTACTGCAAGTCCAGTACTCGCCGCCAAGTTATCATTCTTTTCATACTATAAACCGGTGATATTTCAACAATTTCGTTGCTGCTGTACAATACTGTAGTACAAGTGGACATTGTATCAGAAAAATTTTCTCGAAAGAGTTTTAGGCGACACGCTGGACGCACTTCAAGATAGCACTTCATCGTTATTTGAAGTTAAAAGTTGATTTTAATTCGTACAAAATTTAGCATCTTTTAGAATTTAATTTCTATTTTTATGTTCTAGAATCTCTGGAGTTGCGGCGCATTAAGCGTGATTTGTGCATGTTATATAAAATTACTCACAATCTCGTAGACTTAAAAATTGATTTGCTTTGTACATATGATCTTAATAAGTATTCTATGCGCGGAAACTCCATGAAGTTAAAGCCATACTCTCTCTGTAAATTAACGTCTGTTCAACATCAATTTGTGAACAGAGTCATTCCTTGGTGGAATGGACTGCCCGAGGCATCTGTGACAGCAACATCAATTCAAAAGTTCAAGCGAAGTTTAGAACTGATAGACCTTAAGTCAAAATGTCTTGTATACTAGTTAACTCGTGTATAGTCTGTCCTTTTATTTGCATTTTATGCTTTGGCTTTATGTAAGTGGAAGTTATTCTTCCCATTATTTGCCAGTCGAAAATTTTGACAAATAAACATACATGTTACCAATACATTATTCCATAACAGTGCCTTATTGAAAACCAAAGCGATGTGACAAAAG
>OFHS01000517.1:15338-29469 GCA_900245855.1 Calvadosia cruxmelitensis
TTTTTTTATACTTCAAATCGTATTTGTATGTAATTAACATTGTTTTGATGGTCGAATAAAAAATCTATCTATCTATCTAAGTAGCTTTGTCATCTCATAATTATTGTCTGTACCTCGTCTTGTCAACAACTCCGTCTGTTTTGTTTTCTACGGTGCGTCTCACAACATCGAGCTTTGCCATCAGCGACCATATGTGCTCCTTGGAACTCTGCCATCTCTAACTGTCGTGGGAGCTGCGACATGTCTATCACATGTATATACATATAATTATATCTGTCGAATGTGAAAGCCTCAGCCTTCATCTCCTAGATTGATAATCCAATCGGTCTTAAATGAATACAAAAGGAACCACTTAGAAGAATGCAGGCAGTTGCTTAAGGCCAGTGGTCATTAGGATCAATGAATTGTTTTCGCAAAGGAATTCATGAGTTTTGAACAACATTATTTCTTTTGATATTTTCCAGGTGCGTCTCAGAGCAACGTAATTGCCTCAGTCCACACCGTGAATGTCAGCAATACACATGTGGTGGGTTGGTCAATAGCATGGAAACATCTAACTGCAAGTTCATGTGATATTAATGTACAGTATATATGAATTGCGTTTTGATCTCTTTGACTAGTTCAAAAGTCGCCACGCTTCAAAACCAGATGTACACACCGGCAAGATGGCAGTAAAATGTGTAGCGTGAAGGAGATATTTCAAGATTCGTGTACTTCAGGCAGCTGCACGGTAAGAAATTTCAGTCAACAGTTTACTGTTGACATGCAGGGCATTACCTTTGATGTAAAGTAAAACCTGTATTAGCGGCCACCTCTATAGAGCAACCACCTGTGTATAAAGGCCACTCTTCATAACCCCAAAATGACACTTTTCTATAGAAATCGACCTGGACAGAAAGACCACCTGTCTATAAAGGTCACTTTCCTCAGGTCCCAAAGGTGACCATGATAGAAAGGTTTTACTGTATTTCCAATTTTGAAATCTTTCAGTTTAGTTCCAAATAACTAGGGATCGATTTATCAAATGACATCAATGTCGTATCTATCTTATGATGATCACATACCATAATTATGTCTAAACATCAGATATGCGTTTTCTTTGTAATACATTTTGGCAGGGCTATAAAGTAGCCAGTAATGTCTCCAAGCTACTTTTGTTTACAACCATTTGTTACTTTTCAGTTTCTGATTACATTTATGTGTGGACATTTTTAAGATACAATACGCTTCAGAGCATTCGAGTATGCATGGCAAAGTCCATAACTGAGGGTAAAATGCCATTCTATACAATAATCAAAGAAACGTTATACCATATTTTCTTATGCCAACATCGATGAGGGTGACTTTGAAAGTAACAGACACAGTATCTAGCTACTTTTCTTGACAAGTAACTAGTAAATTTTAAAAACTACTTTACAACATAGCAACTTTAATGAGTAACTGTTAACTTTCGAAAGAAAGTAACTTTAACTGGAAATATCTATAGTTACTTTTAAAAGTTAACTTTGACAGCCCTGTATGTTGGTTCATCGTGGTGATTAATCGTTTCAGACTACATGCCCACATGCTAAGGAGCACGTTTGTGGCTTGGATCGTGTAACCTACGACAACGCCTGTTTAGCAGAGAGGCAGCTGACCAGCGTTCATTATGAAGGTCGATGCAAGTCACAGAAGCAGATGGATAGAAGTGAGTTTGAACCAAGGCTATCAATTACAATATGCCACTATAGCTGGAAGAGTTTGAAAATTGTTTAGCTTTATTCTTTTTTTCTCATCTTTGTAGATGCATGTGCAGACATCATATGTCCTACATTGCAATGTAAAGGAATGATTCCTTCCGGATTGTGTTGTCCAATTTGTGGTAAGACAATGATGCGTATGGATATTTAATAATTCAATCAGATTTGTCACTGAAGTTCCCTGTTGCAAGTGGACACCTGTCTTGAAAAGACCACCATCTTTCATTACAGTCATAATGTAATTCAAAGGCGTTTTGATATCATTTTATGTTGTTCCAGGCACAGTGCTCGGAATACTTTTTAGCATGAGAGAAATCAAAGAATATGATGAACTCATCAACAAAGAACCAATTACTGTGCAAAGTATTACTAAAGAATTGCGCCATCACATTTCTATGGTATGTCTATTGCACTTATGGATGAAAGTATCTTGTCTTTCCTTTTCTCTATCAATGTGCAATTCACGAGAGAACATTGCTAGGTCACACAAACTCAACACGTAGTAAGAATGTGTTGACTTATTTACTTTGGGATCTTTAATAGACCGTTGCCAGAAATTTGATTTACATTTATTCTACAAATTGTTAACAACCTCACTGATCTACAGTTGCCTGATTCCATTACATTTGTATCCTCTGTTGCTTGTCGGCACAAGAAAAGGCTATGCTTGCCAACAGCAAACAGTGATGTCCGCCATTAGTTCCTTTTTCAATTGAACCATTCGTAATTGGAATCAGTTGCCGGAAAAGGTTGCCATGGCTAAATTATTACAAGAGTTTAAAGTGAGATTGAAGGTGCATACAACAGATTTAAATGTAATAAAATTGTAATTTAATTTATAGCACTTAAAAGTGTTCCTTCCTGGTCGTTGTAAGAGCAGACAACTATAATTCCTTCTTCCGCTCGTGTATTCTGTATTTTCATTGAAATAACTCATACTAATTCCTTTCTCTCTCTCTCTCTCTTGACCCTATTTCTAAAAAGTTGAATGTTATACAGTCAAAACTGTATTAGCAGCCACCTGTGTATAAAGGCCACTCTTCACAACCCTAAAATGACACTTTCTATATAAATCAACCTGGACAGAAAGGCCACCTGTCTATAAAGGTCCCAAAGGTGACCGTTATAAAGAGGTTCCACTGTAGTAACATTGGTGTCTATTTTGTTGTCATAGGGAGAGTGCAAGCTAGCTGGTTACTTGACAAACGAAGGAGATTTAAATATCATTGTAACAACAAGAAATGAAAAGCCATCCCAGCTGCAGGCAAGTTTATTGGAATAACTTCATGATGCAAAGCCCAGTGGCATATCTAACACGTGCAAATTATTGTGAGCTAGGAATGATCTACCAATTGGTGTAACCGCATGTCCAACATGGAACTTGCTGAGTTGGTTGGATCTAAGATGGTCACTTTCATCTTTCTCCGTGATTGAGCAGCACTATAGGTGGCTTGGTCACTTTACCTGCCATTCGGATTCAGCAGGTCACCTCATCCAAATAAAGGCAGCTGTTCAGCGTCTGACATTGATGATAAAAAATCTAAGCCATCCTATGACACTGCGCTAAGCATCGATTTTTAATATAATCTTTGTAAATAATTGTTAATCATGATCGTCCATGAGCTCTTTTAGCGTTGACAACAGTTGACCATTTGTAGTAATATAGACCGTCCTCTACACAAAGGAGGAGTTCTTTCTTCCTGCGTTTTATATTCCATTGCAGTGGAATGGTGTTTTCTCATCCCAGTTGTACAATAGCAAAGTGTAGCTCGTTGATGTGACCTGTTGCGAAATTTTTACAATTATTGGAAATATACTATCTTTGTGTCCATTTAGATTGATATATGCCACGGTGAAGCCGAGAAACTCATCGGTTGGTTCAACACTGGCAGTCCTATGATCATTACAAACTATCCATTGTCTATCTTGAAATGGGGTTATTTGCAATCGAAACCTGGATTACAGTCGGGAGCAGCTTCCAAGCTCAACACAACAACAAGGATTATGCTATGGATAATAAATTTTGCCGCAATTGTTCTCTTCAACAGATTCCCGCAATAACAGATTGTTCAAGTCCGAACATTTTCAAGCCATAAACAAGAAATGCATTCAAATCGTGACAGACATAGAAGAAATTATTAAGTTACGAGAAAAGTTTTGGTTTGAAATACGAAATGGATAGCAATGACTAGAGTGACGCCAGACTCAGTCACTTTTACTAGCACAGGAAGTAAATTATTTTTGAAACATAACATTTCATACGGTTGTAAATATACAAGACATCTAGATAGTTGTTTATAAATTTACCATTTCTACTCACACACGCAGTAAATTATTTGAAGCACCGATGGAATAATAGACGCAGCGTACAGAATTATATTGTATTTATCTTGATTGGAGATGGGAATCATGGAATTGCAACATTTGATTGATGCAAAACATAGAAAATATATTGAAAGCATCATTGTGTTTCCTTGACTCTTTGATTACTTCACCGCTTGCATATTTAATTCAAACCAACAAATAAAGTGGTCATGTAACTACAGTCAAAAGCAGATAATTGAATATGACAGCGATTTATAGGTACAGTGAAACCTGTCTATAACGGTCAACTTTGGGACCTGAGAAAAATGACCTTTATGGACAGGTGGCCTTTCTGTCCAGGTTTATTTCTATAGTGTCATTTTGGGGTTATGAAGAGTGGTCTTTATACACAGGTGACTGCTCTATAGAGGTGGCCGCTAATACAGGTTTGGCTGTACTGAATATCTGATATAGGCACATATACTGAATATATGTGCAATGTGTGTGTACACTGGAGGCCTCTGTCTTCCTTCACTTGAAGTTACTCACTTCAAGTGAAGGTTCGTTCGAAGCTTTGTTCCAAGGCTTTGTCTAAACTAGTAAAATGTAACGTTCTGTTTTGACATGATTTTCCATAAGATTATTCCAACATTAACATTCTACATTGTCGTGTTTAGCGCATATCTCTCCATTAAAGAGACGGAGGTAATAAATCCAGACAAGATTTTTCCGACATTCCATAAAGAAGATTTAACGAGATAAATCAAAGCACTCAACTTAATGTTGCAACAACATTTGGGATTTACACGCATTGGTTAAATTGACGAAACGAAAAAATGAAAAACTATAATGGAAAGCCTTGAGACTGCACTAGGTCAATTGGCTTGAGTTAACGCTAAAATGTCAAAAAATAAAGTTGAGTGCTTTGATCTATCTCAATTCTGTCAAGCTGAAGATTTGGACCACATAACGTAGAGCTCAAGAAACTTGCCCTGTCAATGGCATTGGTAGTTCAATAGAAAATAAACCAATCAAATCCACAACATCTCAGCTGTGTAAAGCTTTGAAGGCCAACATTGATCAATGTTCAAAGAGCGCAAATTGAAGCTTTGCAGGAATACAAATTGAAGAAGTACTTGAATGCACAATTTCATAGGAACACACTTTGTATGAAGCCTTGTCCTGCTATTGACGTGTATACACGTTTTCGAAACAAGTGAAAAGTAGCAACATGTAACCAATCAGATCGTTAGTCCCTAGAGATCAACCAATCAGCAATCGATAAAGCAACTTCAAGTCTTCATCGCACTAGTTATATCAGTAGGAAAAGAGTTAACAGCTTGCGTCTCAATTGCAATAAAGTAATTCTATTAATTGGTTGATTTACCAAGTTTGTGTAAAAAGATAACTCATTGATTATCACTATAAACATGAAACGGCCAATTAAAAGTAAATTGTGCTTCTGCTATGCAATGATGGGTGACCGTTATAACAACACCCAAATTGAACTGAAATGAATCTGACAAGCAACGCGGCAAACAATTGCATGTCACTTATTTTGCATGCTACCTATTTTGCATGCCACCTATTTCACACTTCAGCTACTGAACAAACGTCATCACAATTCCAATCTCTCTAATTCTATTCAAAATTTCACAAGTTAAACACGAGAATGTTCTGTTAAGTTGTGAATCTGGATATGCTTGTGACTCAGTATCTATTTGGTGCAATGATTCTATGTTCTTTTGTCCGTGATGTATTACATTTGCTGAGTTGAATTTCCATTCCACGTTTTCTTATTTTCGTCATTGTCATTGTCGTTGTCATGCAGTCTGTGTATATTTCCTTCCTTCGTACGCCTCCTAACCGACCCAGCATCACTCCTGCAAGCAATGAAACCAAACATTTTCAGATGTCAGTTAATATAACAAGCTCAGGGCCGCTTAACCAGTAGGAAGTCAAAGGACATGCTTTAGGCTCTCAGTTAGGATAAGACCTTTGCAATGAAAGTTTCCAACATTCAAATTTCAAATGTACAGCATCTAGATTGTTTAAAGGGAAGTCACCTCCAGAGCATCAAGAAATTAATAATACATCCTACATTGCAGGGTATGAGTGTATAAGTAAATTGTTTTGTGGTATGCCAAGGAACAAAACTTGAACAGAGTCACAAGTTTCAAATATTCAACCATGCAAGTTAGGCCGCCTAAGGAACAATGCTTTAGGGGATAATTCGCAAGACAGTCCTGGACGAGCTGCATTGTGACGGAAAATATGTGCACCATTTTCAAGGGGTGTACGCATTGCAGAAGGCAGAGAATTCCAATTGAAAGTACCCTAGCCCCTCGGTCATCGAATTATTACGAGGTTTGCAGCATTGGATAGGGGTTTAGCCTCCAATATAAGCATACAGGTTAATAGAGATAGAATAATTATCATGATCTAGCTAACTGTTCCCTAATCCATAATTTTTTGTTATTTAATGTGACCCACACAAGTTAACAAACATTTTCCTATAACCGTGAGTGCGAGCGTGGAAAAAATACAGGAAGAGTTATTAAATATGGACAGTAGATGAGGCACAAATGCTCCCTTTCTCTACTAACTAAATTACTTTTTGTTGTCGCTGTTGGTGGAGGAACTACTAAATATCAATAACAAAGCTAGCTGTTGGGATACGAGTGAGAACGATTAAGCACCGCCTACACCAATAATAGATAGATGTACTATGTCGTTTTACGGTGGAACTAATTAGACATACCTGGCGGTAGTCTGTTCCTGATTGCCTGCTTGTTGCTGCTGCTGTTGTTGCTGTGATGGTTGATTACTTGATTGCCGAAGGCCAAGGATCGACATTATCCACGTCAGCAGCATCATCAAAGGCATTAACAGCAGCTTAGCAAAGTCAACCACGGCACTCAAAGCAGATGATGTACCTGCCGTGCTCTTCTTTCCCTGAAAAAAATAAGTGTCAGATATCAATGAGTACAGTGCGAAACCTGTCTATAATGGTGACCTTTGGGACTTGAGGAAAATGACCTTTATACACAGGTGGCCTTTCTGTTCAGGTTCATTTTTGTAGAAAGAGTAATTTTGGGGTTATGAAAAGTGGCCTTTATACACAGGTGGCTGCTCTACAGAGGTGGACGCTAGTACAGGTTTGACTGCAAATCATTGCAATCCATGTCACAGTCATACACAATGACCATGATCCATGATCATGTATCAAAGGTAACAGATGATTATTTTCTACTCACAAGCTGAAATTTGCATCAAGGTAGTCAAAGGGATAGGATAACTGTTTGTTAATCATGCTTCCAGAGTTAGTTTTAGGGTCCAGTCGACACATCTATTTCTTGTAATATAATGTGGAGCAATAAGCCAAGAGCACCAAGGCATGAAGGCAAGCCATTTGCTGCTTGGGTTACCCCCGTTAAACAACAACACATTTATACTTCCACAGAAATGTGAACCACCTCTGAATAATTAGCTTGCCTTGTAGCATTCCAGTAGTTTGACAAATACTGTCATTCAAAATCAGAAGCTATGAGTCTACATTTTCATTAAAAATCTCACCGGTAAAACTATGATTGCAGCACTTGGAGCCAGTCCTAGCTGCTGCAGTGTCTGTTGACAATCCTCTTCTTTGAACTCTCTCCGTGGATGAACAGACACAATGCGAACTGGGGAGAATCGTCCTGCACAGTGCTGGAAAACACATCACACAATTAAGAGAAAGAACAACCAACCTCTTGATGACGCATCACTAGATCTATTCACTGTGTAAGAATTCACAGTTTACCATCTGTCGAAAGTGCGGCATTGTAACACAGAACTACGGGTATCCGTACGCATTCTCAGTAACTAATTTCCTTAATATGGCTTTGGCAGTAGAACTCATGAAGGAGTGGTAACTATAGATTTGTTTACAAATCAGTTGTTCTTGCAATCCTGCTTTTGTTGACAGTTGTTTGAATCCATAGCATAGGTCAGAGGTCACATGTCCTTTGTTAAACAAATGTTCACAAGGTTGATGGCATGCGCAAGTTGATAGCATATACATTGCAAGATATTCTGTATTGAACGCAAAGGCAACAAAGGAGGAATGAAACATTCAATAACTGGAAGGAGCTTCTGTCATACCTCTGTGATAAAATCAAACGCAACTGACAGTCTGTCGTCAGAGCTGAATTCCTTGTTGACAGCAGATCCATCTGGAAGTCGAAATTGAAGCCTTGCTTGGGACCTTTGAATTAAAAACCCAGCAAAGTTGAATAAAGCTAGATAGGGATCGATGGCAGCACAAATCACAGTATATTGTTCAGGGCATCACACAACACGTTTCAGAATCTTAGAAACGATCTCTATGGTCTAGAATATGCAAAATTCACCAAACACAAGCCGTACTAGCGAGAATATAAGTCAGCAAGACGTATAAGTCAACACCTTAAATTTCAAGCTCAAAACTCAAACAAACAAAAAAACAGTTGACTGCGTGTCATATCGTAAGTCGATGTTATTGTCTTTGAAGGCAATTTTCAGGTATTGGAAGGTTGACTTATACTCACATCAATACGGTATCAGTGTTTAGTTTTTACTTTTGATATTCACAAAATTTGATCTATGTTGCAAAAGAACTCTTGTATCTTCAGTTAACTATGTCTTCATACTATCAAACTCTAAAACTCAAGCCTTAATTTGGACAAAGCAAGGAATGACATGGTTCATACCCACATCTCCTGAATCTGGTGTCTGGTGATATTGTGGATGTGGCGGTCTCATGAAGCATTTACGTCAGCACTCAGAACACCAATCAGCACCCTCCATCAGTCGCTATAAATGTCTTGTATTTCGTAATGTCGTTCTCTTGCAATCTGTACTCGCGAGCCTTCGGACGGGCTGGCTACCTTCAATCGTATCTGCCATAACTATATACTCAACTACATCTATTTGCCTCTGTTCTTGCATCAACACCATAACCTTCACACTCTACAACATATTGACTACACCGTCGGCCCTGGAGCATACACAATGCAAATTTTATCTTTACAGTACAAACTCAGTGATTGTTTCGACAGGTTAATGTCATATTTTAATTTGAAACAAACCCAAGACACTAACCGAACGATGTCACTGTACTCACATGTCAACAGGCGGAACGCTACTCTGTTGCAAACGCTCTTGCCGTTCTTTTTGCTTTTGTTGTGCAGCCAAATTTGTGTTTGTTTTCTCTGTTTGATATTTTGTGGCACGGTCCGCTCGGTCTCTCTTGATCTGTTCACGTACTGCTTCTCTGGCGGCTCGTTCCTCTGCTTTCTTCTTGGCCAAGTCATCGGCAAGTTTCTTAGCCTTGGCATCTGCTTGCTGGCGCCTTGCCAGGCTGAGTTCATTGCCTTCTTGGCGACGTTTTAATTCTTTTGCTTTCATTTCCTTGAAAATATAAGGAGTAATTCAAAATCACCAGATAGTAAATTCAAGAAATCAATTTGAATGACCCTATCGTATCTGTCAATTTAGTTATCAATGTATTAATTTATTGATGTGTAATAGTAAAACATATAATAGTACTTTACAATTTATGACTGATATGATGAAATATACAAACAAACAAACAAACAAACAAACAATTAAGCAATAATAATGGTTTCCTGTATATGTTATTATACTGATATAAATACGCTAGGTGTGTAGTGAAATATGGAAAATGTGCAATAAAAACATGAGCCACAGGCAAGAGTCCTTTTTCAATGACCATTTTAAATTTCTTCTCTAAAACCACTATTCTGCAATTATATTATTTATGGTCATGGGAATCTGTCAAAACAAATTGGGCAATCTACCTGTGTCATCTGTTATGTCTGTTGGTCTTGCATACGTTTGTTAGCCTCACATTGTAACAGCCACTGCGCATGTGTGGGCTCAAATGAGAATAAGCACACATGGCATGAGAAGCAAGACGAAACATTTTTGGTGAGTTGAGGTTTTATTATTTGTGACCCTGTCTTGGGACAAGGATAATAGTGGAATGGAGTGGAAAAAGCATGCGGGAAGCCACATGACTGGCTGAAGATCGTAGTAAATGGTGCTCTGTCATTGGTCACAGCAGCTCATTGTGAGCCGCCTGAACTGAGAGAGAGAGAGACCCTGTCTTACACTACCAGTGATAGATTTCATGGAAAGCGATGCCTATGCTCCGTATTTCTTTGTTACAAAGGAGCTTTGTGTTCTAGAACAGTTCAATCCAATTAATAGGCTTTCGCTTTATCCAACATCGCAGATAACAGGACATTGTTTGTTATAAACCACTGGAATTTCTACTGTCTTGTTCAAGTTCAAAGTTGTAAATGTCAAGGTTGGCAAATAATCATTAATTTGATCTAATTAGCATGACCGTCTTGAGTCACCTTACTGATTGAAGTAATGTTTGATGATGATGAAGAAGATGATGATGAACCTAATGAGGAACCTACTATTTACAATTCTTCCGTTTCTGAGCCTTTCTCAACAAGTGATCATGCTTCCATCAAGTTCATGTTACAAGCTACACCTTTTCTCGAAACGCAGTCGCCACCACAATATGATTTTCCTAAAGCAAATTTTGAAGAAATCGACCACCCACTGTCGTCGACCAACTGGGTGTTATTTTTCTCAATCTGTATTTCTGTCTAAGAATGCAATGACCACTTACTGGAACTTTTGGGTCATCTAATCGACCAGTTTGTTCCAGTCAAGTCCATCTATACGGGCCATACAAGCTATCCCCCGTACATTAAGCGCCTTGTTAATGAAAAACGCCGATTGTGGCGCAAGCGGTCATCTCCCAACGGCAAAGATCGACATTCTCGTTGTGCTAAAGATCTGAACATTGCACTAGATAAGTACCAGCGTAACAAAGAGCGAAATATAGTTAAGACAAAGAATTCTCGGGCCTTTTATTCCTTTGTTAACAAGAATTTAAACAAATCCACGGGTGTGTCTCCCTTGCGTGACTCTCATGAACAACTCACGACTGATAATAGTGAAAAGGCTCAACTTCTATCTGAACAGTTTAGAATGGTGTTTGTCGTGGATGACGGAAAAGAACCTGACTTCCCCACACGCTGTGAAAGCCAGTTAACAAATGTTGTTATAGAGACGGAAGACGTACTGCAAGCAATCGCCAAACTTGAAAGCAAATTGTCAGGCTCGCCGGATGGAATTCCTGCGTACTTTATCAAAAGCCTTGGCCACGCCCTCTCCACACCACTATCCTACATTTTCCGATTGTCTTTTGCTTCTGGTGTCATACCAGACTTGTGGAAACGTGCTGTCATATGTCCTATCTACAAAAAGCCACCTTCGGATTTACCAGTCAACTATCGTCCGATCTCTGTCACCTGTGTAGCGTGCCGCATTATGGAATCCATTGTCAAAGAGGCAATGCTCGATCATCTATCTGAAAACAATCTAATCACGTCTGAGCAACATGGGTTCCTAGCCCGCAAGTCAACAACTACACAGTTGCTTGAGACATTCGATGATTTTACAATAGCCGTAGAGCACCAAGCATGCGTTGATACCATTTATATTGATCTAGCCAAAGCTTTTGATACCGTGTCACACCAAAAGCTTCTAATCAAACTGAAGGCATATGCGATTGGTGGAGCACTGCTGCATTGGATAAAGAATTATCTTTCCTCACGAACGCAACGAGTGAAGGTTGGCAGTCAATTATCAGCAGAAGTGCCATGTCAAAGCGGGGTGCCTCAAGGCTCAGTCCTTGGACCGCTACTGTTCCTCCTCTATGTGAACGACATCCCAGAGATTTTCAATCTCCCTTCATCACACTGTAAGCTCTTTGCAGATCACCTGAAATTATATACTGTTTACCAATTAGACTCTCTGCGCAACAACTTGTTCTTGTTCCAAAACAGCCTATCTGATTTTCAAAAGTGGACAGAAACATGGCAACTGAGAATTGCGGCTGAAAAATGTTCTGCCCTGTATATTGGTCCTCGAAATCGACACATTCAGTATTCCCTTCATNCCTCAACTATGATCTTAATTTCTCTGACAGGGCAGCTTTAGATTTCCCGATAGGGGGGCTACAGCCCTCCTGAGTTCCCCCTTTGGTGCCACCCCTGTATCTTGGTGTGTTTATCCACAAACTGACAGTGTGTATGATTGCGTCATCTTGACGTTTGGTGAAAATATGCATGTGATAATTACAAAATTACAGGATCTGTTAGCTGTTCAGTCATATAGGGACAGAATCAGTTTTAGCGATCAAAACCTATCACCATTTGATCGGCACCGATCAGACAACTTTTGATCGATCGGTGCAACCTTAATTATTATTAATTTATAGCAGCATATTTGCGATGTATATTCATTGCGATTGTTAAGCGGATTTAAATCCAGAGGGCATCCAGAGGCCGACTAGACAAGCCTTTGGATCGTTGGGTAGCATTATTAAAGATCGAGTAAACAATTTTATATTAATTATATTTTATATTTTATATTAGTCGTCTTTTAACTTTTATGCTGCAAGTATATTTTTAAATTTCTCGGATTCTTGCAAAACGTGCCATGTTTGGCAACTCCTGCTTACATGTTTGTATTTAGTAGTAACAAACGAGTGAAAATAAATACACTGATTGATTAATGTTGAACTGATTATTCCTAAATTTCGATATATAACGTCTCTAGTAAAACTTAACTTACTCTTTAACCATGATTGTATGAAACTCTATAATTATATTGGAATTTATCTAAAGAAATCATTTAGTTTACGAAATACGAAATAATAACCTTTTACAGCAATATATGTTCTTATGATCTTGTAATATTATTACTTTATTAGTACATTTTGTAAATATTGTTCTATATGGTCTTGCGACCTTGAATTAACGTGTAATAATATATTGTGTGTACTTACCACACACCTGTATTGAGGTATATTGGTAATAAAAGAAAACAAATAAACAAACAAACAAACAAACAAACAAACAAACAAACAAACAAACAAACATCAAGTATCTTTATTTGGAAATGTCAAAAAACTATAAAGATTACACATGTAGAAGGTTCAGAAGCAAATTAAAACTAGAGCTGGGTCGATTGTGGATTTTAAACTATCGATTAATCGACCCAAACAATCGATAAACTATCGATTAATCGGACCATACATAGGCCTTTTGTTCCTTCTCTTATTGTCGTAGTTTGTCTTTGTAAAGTCATGGCAATTATCTTCTGGTTCGGTGATCTCTTTGTTTTATGCAATTTTGTCTGCTCTTTAATGAGCGAGAAACTGAATAATGGTGTCTAGTCCTTTGAAAGGCATTAATAGAAGCACATCTTTTGTGATATCGATGAAACGATGGTTGAACCGGACAATCGATTGCCAAAAACCAATCGATTAATCGATTAATCGATGCATCGGACCCAGCTCTAATTAAAACTACATGGTTAGTGTTATACATCTTGTGCAAGATATACAATCTACATTTAGGGGAGCGTTTAGTTTAGTTTTAATTTAGCATCATCATCATCCTCGAAAAAGTGCAACGGCGTTACATCAAGAGAGTGTTCGTTCGTTGCTTCGGCAGTCCTGTTACTCTGTGCTATAAAGAACGTCTCCGCGTCCTTGAGCTACAGTCGCTCGAGTCGAGAAGGCTAATAGCAGACCTCACATTATTCTACAAGGTTGTTCATGGAACAGTACAGCTCAGATTACCATCGGATGTCCGTCTTAATAATCTACGAACACGTGGACACTGCATGCGTTTCCATGTTGACACTGCTAAAAGTAATTCGAGACATTTCTATTTTTGAATCGGGTCATACCCCACTGGAACGCACTCCCTGAAGAGATAGTTAATTTAAAATCATTTTATTCGTTCAAGAAACGCATTGCTTTATACATAACCTGATATTACCTGATGTTAATCTCACCGTGTAGTTTAAAGCCCCGGCCACACCATCGCTAAAACATAGGCGAGTAGCGAGCTGCGATGGACAGAACAAAAGACCCGAGCTACTGGCGGCGAGCCCAAATTTTGAAGCTCACTCGCTCTGCATGCACAGCTCAAAACCGCGAGTTGAACGCG
>OFHS01000517.1:29527-40836 GCA_900245855.1 Calvadosia cruxmelitensis
GTTGTCGAATAATCTCTTTGGCTTGATCCACTCTGCTCTGGAAATCATCAGCGTCAGACGCAGAAGCTGCACTTGGTCCAGCTGTTTCAGTAGATAGCACATCCTGGTTAGACACGGAAGGTGAGAATGAAGCTGACTGAGTTTGTTCAACTGCGGCGCTGTCTTGGCTAGTAGCAGAAGTGCTATCAGCATCCAATGTGGGGGCAGACTGAAGGGAGAAGAACAGTCTATGAGCAAGTACACAAACAATACAAACAAGCTCATTGGTGGCTTGCAAAAAGGTTTTTGGGATGGGGGAAAATGTTTCTACGAATGTTACAGGTGTTTATATATGGAGATGAAGCGATTAAAAAAAACACAAGTTGCTTATCCACTTAAACTTTTTTCGTATTTTAACATCATTTTCACAGCTTTATCAAGCACATTGTGTCGGTGCACATTCCTTATTTGTGTCAAGGAAGGACTGCTGCTTCGTATAATAAAGCAGAATGAACAACTTATAATACTCTCATCACTATTCATAGCGAACCTGAATGCCGTTTGTCAAACGTTGCACTAGCTCCTCCGCTGAGATGGATCCAGCAATTATATCCGTGGGAATTCCACCATTGATGATAAAAGTTGAAGGAACACAGATAACAGGATCTGCAGTGTCAAAGCTAAGGAATTGTTATATCACTATTGAAGGTCGCATCAGGAAGATAATATTCTATCTTCCATCAGGATTTAAGTCACAAAGAAAAAACTCAAGTTTGAATAGATTTGAATAATTCTGATTCAAACAGCATCCCTACCGACATGCCATAATTTAGGGTATCAAAACATTGCAGCCATCGAAATATAACTTTACATCATAAACTATCACTCACAATAGTAAATATGATGTTCATTTAGTGATATTGTAAAGAAAAGTACTGAATAATATTGCAGACGCACTTTTACAAACAAGCAACCACTCGTCAATGAAGCTACTAGCTAAAAGGATACAGCATTTTGAAAACATGACACCCTCTTCACTAAAAGAAATGATAAATACAATTAAATTGAACGAAAGCAGCTTTGACGGATCAGCATCTCCGACAGTGACATCAAAACAACAAGTACATTGCCTGAAGCCCCGACTACACTATCGCAAATAACAAGCAAATAGCCATTTGCAAAAACAGAACAATAGCGGTGAGTCAAGTGGAAATCGCAAATGATACAAGCACGATGCGTACAGCTCAAACTGCGATCTGGAAGCAATTAGATTTCATAAATGTTGGTTATTGGTCAAAACTGAATAATCAAAGCAAAGTGCAATGCTGATTGGTCACTTTGCGGACCATTGTTTGAGAAGAAGAATACAAACACGCTTGCTTGCCAACAAACAGGAAGCGACAGTGTGGCATGCTAAGCGAATGCCCACACTAGTTGCAACACACAATCCGTGACTGTTATAGCGATAGTACAGCCAGGGCTTAAGAGCTGATAGAAATTATACCTTGTCGAGGCAAGTTTAACTGCAACACATCTATCTTTTCCACATGCTGAGATCACCTGCAAGAGTGTCCAGGACAAGATGACTTAGCAACCACTTGTAATAAGCAGAGACAAATTGATTACAGTTAACTCTGTTGATAACGGTATGCAGGAGACTGCTCAAACTTAACCGCTACTAGTGGAAACCAGTATTGACAAAACAACCAAAAATGAAATTCTTTGTAGATGCTTTTGTTTTAATACAAAGATAAGCAATTATAAAGGATGTCAGATTGGAATATGGGCATAAGAGCAGCAAAGTGACATGAAATTCACAAGGCTTAAATAAACACAGTTTCACTGAATTTCTATTATCGCAAACTGAATTACAGCAAAATGACCTGAAATTCACAAGGTTTAGATAAACACAGTTTTTCTGACTATCTATTATCGCAAATTTAATAACGGCACTTGAAAACATTCATGTTTTGAATTTTGCTACTATACCAAACAAAGTGGACATAAACGTACGCTATTAGTCTCTTGCATATTATGGGTGAGGCATCGTCTAGCTACTTCCAATACCTACTTGCGGATCATTCCAGCAGTTGAGCATTTCTTGTGAGCCAGCATCGTCTCCTAACAGAGCGAAACAGGTTTCTTCAGATATTAGCTACTTCAAATCATCATGTAGGCCTACTAAGATTTGCAAGACCAAAGCTAACACGGCAACATTATTTCAGCTACAGTGGATAATCCAGCCTTTAAATCAAACTTTATTTAACTATAACAACCTTAAAAGTCTAACCCTGCTCCAGCTCCAATCTAGCCATCGTCACTCCTTTCAGGCTGCTGGGGCCCGTCTATGGAACGGTCTGCCATCGCAAATGAAGTCGATTGCTAGTGGGGCCAGATTCAACTCAATTATCAAAGAACATTTTAGGTAAAAAAGCAACAAAAATATTTTATTATGATGTATTAGTCTGTGAACTCAGCTCCATGAAAAACAGAACTTGTATCTGAATGGATAATCTGAATAAATGATGATGATGATGATGAAGTGCTCCTGGGCCTAGTCCTAACTATCGAGGAATTACTTTACTGGAAAAATAACCAAAGGAGGTTAAAAAGCCGCCTTTCAGAATTTCATCGGGATTAAAGTTGGCTGCAAAAGGGAATTCAATTCAATGCATGTTTAGAATACTTGATAGTTGTAGATACAATTGTTCAACAATATCATCAAGAAAAAGGTTTTCTGTCTTTGTGTCTGTCNCTGTTGTCACAATGAGTGGTCAGTTATTATGAATAGATTATCGATCACATACAGTGAAACCTGTCTATAATGGTCACCTTTGCGACATGAGAAAATTGACCTTTATAGAAAAGTGACCTTTCTGTCCAGGTTGATTTCTATAGAAAATGTCATTTTGGGGTTATGAATAGTGGTCTTTATACACACTACTACGGTCGTCGTACGCCTCTGGCGCTTTGGCGGCCATAATGATTTCGCAACTCCGTGGAATGACTGCGACACTGTGCTGTTGGGATGGGGTGGTGGGTTGTTGCATTTTCAATGATGGTTGATGCTGGTAAGCCGCACCATCGTTGAAGCCCGTCCATCCAGCACTGCCTTGGTTTGCCTGGAGTGCGACGATAGCTGTTTGGCAAGTTGCTTATTAACGAGGGGTGAGGTGTATGGCGCATAAAGTGGCCAAGCCAGCTGTACCGGCAACTCATCATCAACTCTTCGGTCAACACCATCGACCTCCAATGTGCATTTCCAGTGCCTCGTTGGAAACAAAATCGCTCCATTTGATTCTAAGGACAAATCTCTATACGTCACGACCAAAAGCGCTGATGGCAGATGCATCAGAGGCCTTGATTGATTTATACACAGGTGGCTGCTAATACAGCTTTGACTGTACATGAAATTTGATCTACTGCGACTTGTTATTAGGGTGCTGTAAATGACGATAATAGAAGTAAAGGGCTATATAAATGCCACAATAGCTCATAGAATTCAGACAACAATAAAAGAAATAATATGTTTAGTCATTTTGGCAGACAATAGTCTTACATTTAGGTCCACAGAGCCATTGTGGCAACCACACAAAATCATTTCGAAAGTACAGATTTCGATTTGAAAATTCATACTCCAATGTCCTTTATTCAATTCTACAGCAACTACTACACAATTGAACTGGTTTTGATATCAATATGTAGCTATTTTAAAAAATTCAACAAAATCCGCACAATATTGCCAATAAATTGAACTAGTGGCNCTGTAAATTACGTCATCATAGAGAGAAAATCCGCGCAATCGTAGGAGCAGAAATTTAGCGTTCCCCGCGCAAAAGTAAAACTTCACATACTGGCAGATGAGCTCTCTTATATCATTGATATCCATGGAATAATATAATACTTAATGTGATATAGGATGTGAGCAACTGTATATGGAATGAAGGAAAAACTTTTGAAGAACAGGAAGGTTTTAGTTACAAACTCTCAAATACTTCTGGGATTTTTCTTATTTCTAGCCTATTCTTCTACAGAAAAATAAAATAAAATAATAATTAAGAAATATTTAGCAGGCCATTAGATAAACAAACTAAATCATTATACAAACTATTAGACAAATTATTAGCTAAATTATTAGACAAACTTGCGTATTTTAAATCACCTTCTATAAAAACAATAAATGTCTTTCCGTAGCGTTGTGTCTCTTGTATGGCAACATTGATAGGACCGGAAAACCATTCCATTTCAGCTTTCGTAATACCCAGCGACAGTGGTTTAAGTTACTCCTGTGGCTCCACATGTGCAAGACTGCAGACGTAAACTGTGGAGTGTTTTTTCGAGAAAGATGACGAACGCTGCTAAAAAGAGTCTGGGCCTAGTCACCTAAGCGAGTCTCTCCTCGTTTCCATGAGAACCCGATCAAGCTCTTGTCTTCTCAAATATTTGTTGTTGTTTCTGAAGCCGAAGCCAGCATTTGCGTTGGCATCCCATCTAGAGAGATGGCATCAACGGGGAGAGACAGACCATCTGATTCTATCGAATATAATATCCACTTAGAATCAGAGGTTTTCTCATTGTCCACAAGACCGGACATTCTCCTGCGTACGTTCTCATCGCTGAACGAGCTCCGTCAATGCGAGGAGTTTTGTGACATCTCTCTCGTTGTTGACGGACAGTCGATCAAGGCACATCGAGTTGTATTGGCTGCATCAACACCGTACTTCAAAGCCATGTTTTCTTCAAACATGATGGAGAGCACTGCAAATGAAATCAAACTGTACGGAATCGATGCAGATTCGTTGAGGTCTTTGCTTCGGTTTCTCTACGGGGGAAGTTTAGAATTGCACGTTGATAATGTGCAGAATTTACTCTCTGCGGCTTCATTGCTTCAAGTCAGCTGTGTTAAAGACGTCTGTGTTAATTTTTTAATGAAAAAGCTCCACCCAGAAAATTGCTTGACGGTGAGAAACCTTGCGGATTCATACTCGTGTAAAAGTCTTCTCGACGCTGCGAATTCGTTTCTAGAAAAGAATTTTGTTGAAGTAACAAGTTCGGACGAATTTTTGCAGCTTTCTAAGGAGGAAGTGATCAATCTTCTGTCTCGGGATGACTTGAATGTTCGAACAGAAGAACAAGTATTTGAAGCTGCTTTGTTATGGGTGAAAGAGGATGTTGCCAAGAGAAAAGATTGTCTCCCTGACCTGTTGCAACAAGTTCGTCTCCCGCTGTTGTCGCCACATTATCTCAGCGATCGCGTACTTGCTGAGGAGATTATACACCAGAATATATTTTGTAGAGATTTAATTGACGAGGCTAAAGACTACATGCTAATGCCAGAACGGAGGAGATTATTAAGAAATATTCGCACCTCCCCTCGTTTGTGCAGTGAAGCTGCTGGATTGATTTACATTGTTGGAGGTCTTACCTCATCTGGAGAATCATTGTCTACTGTGGAAAAGTATGATTCTATCTCAGGCCAATGGGTTCCTGTAGTACCTATGTCTTTGAAGAGGAGCAGAGTCGGAATTGCAATTTTAGACGACAAACTATATGCCATTGGTGGCTTTGATGGCACGGTTCGTCTCAATGATGTGGAAAGATATGATCCGATTAGAAATAGGTGAGCATGGTAGCTATTTGGCTCCTTAATTTCAAATAATTAAACCATTTTTGTATATACATGGTTCACAATTGTTATTCTAAGCAGTTATCAAAGTGTATTCCAGGTGCACGCTAGAATGTCATTGAAAGTGCTTTCAGGCATGCAGGTGTGGGACGATATTGACATTTCTATAATCAATAACAGCGTATTTACTGACATTGGTAGCATAATTATTAAATTAATTGCACTTCAAACAAATCTAGCACCAGTTGTCTGCACATGGAAGGAAGATTAAACTAATAGGTGTCCCAAAATGCCTGTATTGATAGATTTCCAAGGGCTTTAACTCCTCATCAATCCAAGTATAATGTATTTTATAGGTGGTTGATAATACACCTGCTTTTTTGTTATGACTGAACCATGGGAACGGTACAGTTTTCTGTGTTTTGGTTCTGTTTTTAGTTAGTGACATCTGACGTTTTTATAGCACGAGTTTCTCCTCCATAGAAATTCATCTCGATCAAAATTATTTCATCTGGCACTTCCAACTACTCTATTTAGTCACTGAGCACTGTAGCATCAGACTCAGTCTATGGTATATTTTTCATATTGTTTTTCTCCTTTTAACTTATTTTGTTTTCACTTTGCTTAGATGGACAAGGGTGTGCCCAATGAATGTTCGCCGCAGTGCTGTAGGAACTGCAGTGATGGGTGACTGCATCTACGTTGTTGGTGGATATGATGGTAATTCATCATTAAACAGTGTGGAATGCTATGATCCTGAAATGAACCAGTGGAAGTTTGTGCCATCCATGTCTACACATCGCAGTGCCACAGGTGTTGCAGCTTTAAATGGCAAGATGTATGCAGCTGGAGGACACGACGGCTTAAGTATCTTCTCCTCCGTTGAGGCATATGATTGTACAATGCGTCAATGGAGAATGGTTGCTCCTATGATGGTGAAGCGATGTCGCCTTGGTTTAACCGTTCTAAACGGACGTCTCTACGCATGTGGCGGATACGACAGCACGTTTTTCCTCGGTTCTGTGGAGTTCTATGATATTTATAGTAACCAATGGAATTTTGTGGCATCAATGACTCAACGCCGTAGCCGTGTCTCATGTATTACTCTTGGAGGAAAGTTGTATGCTGTTGGTGGCTATAACGGCATTGCAAATCTTAGTTCAATCGAAGTTTACGATCCATGGACCAACAATTGGGAAGCACTTACAGAGATGGGAACTCATGATGGAGGTGTAGGAGTTGGTGTTCTTCCTCGCATTTCTTAAACATTGGATGCATTCCGCTGTAGTGCAGTGTTGTTGTGTGACACTGTGAATTGTATAATTCTCCTCTTATTTTGTGATTAATTTATTTTGCACTGTACATAGCTAAGTTTATATACCATAGTATGTGGTCACATTTGCTACTTTCATTGTACTTAAGAATCAAATTGCAAATAGATTGTATTTAAACATTTACGGCTAGTAACAGCTGTTAAACAGCTGATGATGAATTCTGCTCACGTTCTTGCAATGCAAACAGATTAAATATATGATACAACAGTGATAAATCCATTGCATTGTAGAAAACTGTTTTGTAATGGAGTACAGACAATTCAGACTCAAAATGTCATACCTTCATCTGTTCAATGATCATCATCATCATCATCATCATTTATTCTGAAAAATCCGATAAGCTTACAAAGCTTTTTCCTCGGAGCAGATACCGGTACATGATACAACAACGTTTAAGACTACTGATATTAGCTTTAAACAATGTATAGAGGGGAAACATATGAATAATTTGAATTGTATAAAACGGAACAAATTTGATACTTGAATCGGGCCGGGTCACCTTGCTTTCTGTGAAATAATATTGTCCTCTGCCACCTGTCTTGGGAACATTTATCATGTTGCACTATCTTGGATCCACTACGGAAAGGAAGTATGCCTTTCAATTATTTTTTTTATGCTAGTAAATTCTGTAAAACCTGTCTTTGTGACCACCTGTCTAAAAAGACCTCATTCAAAATCAAATGGTATTTTCCTTTTGCAGTTGAAAATGTTTTTAAGAGACAAATTATCTTTAGAAACAATTCTTCATTGGTCCCTTGAGTGGTCCTCTAAAATAGTTTGATTTGTGTAATGATGTTTCATGAGAACTTGCTCTCCTTGTACAACGTACACTATTCTATTATCTCGTTTCGATGGCCATTTAACTCAGAAAAGAGATTTTTGCGCATGTCTTTTGCAATCTCTCCAAACTTGGGTAAATGGTGGACTTGCCTCTTGCCTTGCTGAATCTGATTTAAAAGTTACGGACTGACAAAATGGCATCTAAAGCAGGAAAAGCTGCATTTGACTTCGCAAGGATTAGCACAAGATTGCCGGGCTCTGTTAGGAGTGAGTTTAATGCATTCAGGAATCGACACGATACTATCAAGGCAAGGTAAGAGGACAATAGGTGAAGCCTACGCTGTCGCAGTTGGGAATGCAAAACTTGAATCTTGGAGAAAGTAGGCCTATTTTTAACCCTTTGAACACTTGATTAAATTTTCAAAATTTGTCCCTGGATACCAGATTCTTTGTAAGATTTTACCACTCATCACCACCAAACATTAAAACACCTATTATTCCTTTTACAGACACCACAAAGACTTGAAACTTCACAGGTCTACATAATCTCAAACATATATATATTCTTGTACTGAAATCAGAAATTGAAAATAATAAAAGGTGCGGCCATGATGGCGCGTTAAATTTGCAACATCTATACTAAGCAATGTGCCGACATAAAACAAAGTGAAAATCTGGCTAGATGCAAGCAGGATTTTCAAAATGTAATGATGTAGTGCTGTTATAGCAATGCAAACAAGAAAAATAAAGGAATCATTGCCACGAATAGTAGGCGTTAAAAGCTGTAGAACGCTTCGTCTTCAAATCAAAAGTGTCTGAGTCACGATTCACTGCATCGGCTGCAAGTTCTTCTGTGCCCTTGAAGGCAAGCAAAGTTTATCTTTCGTCACTCATTTCCCATTTAATCCATGACAGAAAACCTTCCTACACACTTCGTTGTTATACGGCAGCATCTACAACAGCTTCTCGAAGGAAAACACCAGAAGAACTTCGCCTGATGTAGCTGCTTCGACTCGTCTTCACTACGGCTCCCATTAGAGGCATCCTGCTTCGAGTTTCCACAGCTCACGCCAATGCTAAACGCACCACTGCTTTCACCATGATCCTATACATCATTGATGTCACTGTCTTGCAGCAATGAGTCCGTGAAACTCAAGTAAAGTGCGATGCAAGCGGCAACCGAAGCTGATCCTTCGTTGTCGGCCATGTTGGATTGCGACCGAAATACGGCTTGGTGGGAAAACATCTGTAATATCGCCCTAAACCTACGATAACCATTTGAAGAAAGGTCAAAACAACCAATCAGACTATGGGGCTTCAGGTGATTCTGCCTAGAAAGAGTTCTGATTGGTCAGTTTCCCGTATTTCGTCACAAGAAAGCATGTGTGTAAACACGAGTAAAGTCGGCTATGGTGACACGTGGTTGTCTTACGCGACCCGACTATAATCGGCTATGGTATTCAAAGGGTTAAGATGACCTTCAGAGGCCAGAAGAAATGCACATAAGCCCACGACGTTAGCTAACGGCGTTCTACATATGCGAGTTTTCAAATATATTTTTGTCCAGACTGCACTATGAATCCAAAACCATGTGAAAACCATGTGAAAACCATGTAAAATGGGAAGCACCATGCAAAAAACCATGTGAAATTTCAAACACCATGTGAAAAGGGCACTTTTCACATGGTTTTTCACATGATTTTCACATGGATTTCACATGGTATCAGTTCATAGTGCTGTAATCCTAGGGTCTAGGTCCTAGGCCTACCGTTTTGGCGAGAAACAATTGTAGGGTAGGTCCTATGCAGTTGCACCCAGGTTGTTGTTTTATGTAATTAAATGGTATTGCATCATTGTGCGACTTGCATCGGTTCTGTAAACATTGTTCCACACTCCACAGGAGGAAAGTCGGGACTGTCAGTTTAAAATAGTAGCCATAATCACAAGGAAAAGTAATCTACTAAATGTTATTAATGAANAATATTTTTACTGGATTCCAACTGCAGTTCTGCAAAAAACTCTAACTAACCCCCCAAAAAATTTTCGACTCAGGCGGGGTCTGGGAAATGCCGCTTCGCGGATGCTCCGCAACCATTTGCCTCAACAAAATTAAAAGCTGCCGACGCCACTGACTATAAGCAATCCAAATATTTTCGGCGTACAAGTGTATACAAGTTTGGCGTAAAATCCGGCGTACGATTTACGAGTTTTCCATACGGGCAATAGGTCAAGCCTAGCAAGTTCGCTGTCGCAGTTGGGAATGCAAAACTTGAATCTTGGAGAAAGTAGGCCTATTTAAGATAGACCTTCAGAGGCCAGAGGAAATGCACATAAGCCCACGACGTTAGCTAACGGCGTTCTACATATGCGAGTTTCCGAATATATTTTTGTCCAGACACCAGACTGTAATCCTATTGCATCATTGTGAGACTTGCATCGGTTCTGTAAACATTGTTCCACACTCCACAGGAGGAAAGTCAGGACTGTCAGTTTAAAATAGTAGCCATAATCACAAGGAAAAGTAATCTACTAAATGTTATTAATGAATAATAATACAACGTGGAAATTGTTCCGGTAACCATAGAAGTGTTCACAAAAGATATTGTTCTTTGCATTGTTGAAATTATGCCTAAGATCTTACGGCGTACTTTGCCATCTTGGAACATATTTGCTTGCCTTCTCAAATCATGCTCAAATCACGTTGAACAAACTTCTAAATAAAGCTCAACCTTTATTGGATCAAACTCGCAATGCCTGATCACATGACATATCTGCTAATGCTAATTGGAAGCCTTCAAGGTAGTGACATCAAGAAAACGTTTTTATATACTTGTTTGGCCCGTGGTGGGGGTGTTTGTAAAACATAGATGCTCTACGAGCTGACTCATGGTGTAGGAATGTAGAGCAAATGTTTTGCAATATTAGGCATATTTGAATAAATTGATTAACGCCTGCAATAACGAAATTGAAAAAATAGTACTGGAAGATTCCAGCTCGTTTTGGTTGTTGGTTTCAATCAGACACATTTGGTATCAACAAAACGGTAACTAATCAGCTCAGACAATGGTGTAAGTTTTTTTAATTCGAAGTAAACTCAATTTATACAGATTTTCGAAATCTTCAAAGATGAAATATAAAATAATATACTGTATCAATCCCGATTCCTGTTAAACTTTGTCAAAACCTTTACTACGATAGGCTTCAGCGACTGATCAAAAGAATTCTGGGAATATTTGGGCGTAACTCTATTAAAAAGCAATATTTCTGCTAAAACGGCCTTAAAATTGCGTGGCCAGAGCATTTCAAGTGATTTGTTTTAACAGTTTTTGACAGCTTCCAAGAACAAGCTCCTCTTGATGGACAGGACCTAACCCCCGTCTTTGGCTCGAGCAACGCGAGCAGCATTCAACTGCTATTGTTCGGATCAAATTCCACTTTATGAAAACAAAAGAAGTGTGAGTAATTCATTCACCAGATGTGCTCACCATTCATAAGTCGCGCCAAATACGGGGGTTAGCTCCTGTTTAACAATCACAACTTGGTTAGGTTCACACTCACAGGATCACAGCTGTGATAATTTTGTGAATGAC
>OFHS01000518.1:0-35395 GCA_900245855.1 Calvadosia cruxmelitensis
AGGCGTTAATCAATTTGTTAAAATAAGCTTAATATTTCAAAACATTTGCTTTACATTCCTACACCGTGAGTCAGCTCGTAGAGCATCTATGTTCAAGTTATCCCTCTCTGTGTCTGATGTGGCCAACACACGACCTCGCCGGCATCCGAATTTCAGAAAGGCAGACTATGCAGCTCAGTATCAATGACTATCTATCCCAAGTAAACTGGATCGAGGTGTTGAAATCTTCTTGTCAATGCGTTCAACAATTCTGGGATAGCATCTGCTCAATTTTGGACCTTTGTATTAGCAAGTATGTACCTCACTCATCAAGATCTAATAGAAAACCAAAATATCCCCAAAACATAAGAACCATAGCAAAGAAGAAACGGATTCTCTATCAGAAGAGTAAAATGTGTTCGTCAGCAAAGGCTGAATACAAGAAGGTCAGTTATGAATACAAGCAAGCTATACGTGATTTCAATATTCTACGAGAGCAATCATTGCTTGATGATCCATCTTTATCCCGATTTTATTCATTTGTCAAAGAAAAACTGCAATGTTCACCCTCTGTCCCAGCTCTCTCAAACATGGATGGCTCTTTAACCGTAATAGATGACAGCGAAAAGGCTGGCCTACTCAATTGTTACTTCTCTAGTGTTTTCAGTTGTGATGACAATTCTAAACCGCCATTCGAAAGAAGAGTAAGCACAGATACTTCGTTTGACTTCGTCGAGTTTTCTTACCAAAAAGTTGTTTCTGCCCTTCAAAATTTGCCTTCAAAGACATCGTGCTCTCCTGATGGATACCCTTCTCTATTTCTTAAATCTGTTGCCAAAGAAATTGCAGTGCCATTCTCCATGTTATTTGAATATCCTTAAAGACCTCTAACCTGCCAAACGTCTGGAAAACAGCGGTTGTAAATCCAGTTTTCAAGAAAGGCAGTGCATCCTCCGCCAACAATTATAGACCGATTTCATTAACATGCATTGCGTGCAAAGTTATATGGAAAAGGTATTTGTAGGTGATCTGTTGTCCTACCTTTCAAGTCATAATCTTATTTCTGAGGATCAATTTGGATTTCGCTCTAGAAGATCAACATGCACCAAACTCCTTATCACTTTAAATCAATGGCATCAAGCTGTTAACTCTCGTTCTCGCATTGACTCTGTGTACATTGATTTCAGTAAAGCATTTGATACTGTTTCGCATCCTAAGCTAATCCATAAACTTTCTGGTTATGGCGTTGGACACGAAGCCCTTCAATGGATCTCCTCATTCTTAGCTGAACGAACTCAGCGTGTACGAATTGGAACCGCCTATTCTGAGTCACTCCCTGTTACAAGCGGAGTACCACAAGGATCAGTGTTGGGGCCTATACTATTTTTGCTTTTTATAAATGAGATTTCGATCTGCCTTGACCAGACATGTGACATCAAGTTGTTTGCTGACGATGCAAAATTTTCTTTTCCACGCTACACCGACCATGATACAAATGCACTTCATTCGACTCTATCGACATTTTGTGAGTGGTCAAAAAATTGGCAGCTAAGGATTGCAAACGAAAAGTGTAATGCCATTTCGTTTGGAAACCTGAACATCAAAGAATGTCAATACACGCTAGCGTCTCATGAGCTCAGCACCGTCACTTCAATCCGCGACCTAGGGACAATCCTTACGTCTGACTTAAAATTTTCTAGGCATTGTGCTGCAATCGCTGCAAAAGCAAGCTCACGTTCCTATCTGATCTTCAAATGTTTTAATTCTGGCAACTATAAACTTCTCCTAAATGCATACACTACCTATGTACGACCAGTTCTTGAGTCAAATTCAACTGTTTGGAATCCCTACCTTTTAAAGGACATTAAAGCTTTAGAAAAAGTTCAAAGAAAGTTTACAAAACGAGTATATATGCATTTACAACAAGAAGTGCTTAGTTACAAGGACCGCCTAAATTTTTTAAAGCTTGATAGTTTAGAACTTCGTCGAATCAAGCTCGACTTGTACATGGCATACAAAGTTATTTACGGTGTGGTTGATCTTCCCGAGAACAATTTACTCTGTTTACAAGACTGCAATCACACAACACGTGGTAATTCAAAGAAGCTAAAGCCATCAGCCATTCCTGTTAATAATTCTACGCTATATTCTTTCAATAATCGAGTCCCTCCTGTATGGAATTCCCTTACCGATGATGTTGTTACCTCTGTTTTATTATCTGTTTTTAAACGTCGCTTAGATTCTGTAAATTTATCGCTCTTTTGTAAAAGTTATTAGGCTGCACGTATAGTGTAAGTAGTTTTACTTTCCTGTGCTTGCCTGTCAATCATTATTACTTATTTTGACAAATAAATCAAATCAAATCAAATCAAAATGCCTTCTTACTTGAGTCATGATTTGCGTCGTTGGCCTTGATAACTATAGCGTTGCGGGGTTATCCATTTTTCTTGACTTGAGTTATGCGTAGTACTATTTATAATAATTATTAGTTTGCTTTGTTCTTAAAATGTTCTCGTTTTCTTTAATCAGATTGATTAAGTTACATTAATAATGAGCTGCAATATTAGATATTCAGAACTTTTACTTTGGCAAGTTAATATTGTCAAGCGCTATGGTTCGACTCTCTATATCTGCAACAGTGAGGCAAGGACGCTGCAACTGAGTTCATTAAATTTGACGTCGGTGTGTGAATACAGACACCCAACAGATGTTAGCCACCATAGGATATAACGCTGACTAATCACTATTCTCTTATTGAATGCAATCTATTGATTGATTCGCTTCTGTTGAATTCTAATCGGTGGCGTAGCTATTGTTTGTCATCTTGTTCAATGTTCCAACAATCCTTCGATGGTTCATGCATGATCAAAACAAGAGAGAAATAAGATCAGGAATATCAAGACAGAGGAAAACACGTATTTTTTACATTTCTTCATCTCCTTTCAATATTTTTATGTTTCAGTAATGGCAATCCTAGCTCAGAAATAATTGTTTCACAATGCAATCCATCACGGAAGGCAGACAGATATTTTAATCTAAAATGCATCTGCTTGTTTAATAGATATGACATGACTTCGTTGCGTCCAATTAGTTGACAGGCATGCATTTGTCCCATTGGGCAGGTAAGCATTTCTTCCAGTGATTGCCAAGAATGTCATGGAGTGTGTCGAACTGAACAGCTTTTTCCTCCTTGATGTATGGACACCATGTGTAGCTGCGTCCCGAGCTGCGTGTTCTTTCAATGGAAAGTGGCCCGCGAACCCCACAGAAACATTAGGTTGATGATGATTGAGACAAGAGAATAGGCACAATTTGTAACACGGAGACCAGATCTTTTACCAATGAATAAATCCAATAACTTGTAAATGTAACTGAACGTAATCGTGATCGTAATCGTAAGCGTGAGCGTGTTTTAAACTAGAAATAAATCAGATATTAATTATCAATAAGAGAATAAATCTAACAATTAATATATACGACAAATAGATCAAGAATAAATTGTAAAGTGTTCATACCGTGTGTCTTCTCGTTGTCAAGTTGTTCGCCACAATCGATTTATCTAAGCTTTCACACGATATTTAAGTAAGAATAAAAGTACTACGCATGCGCTAATATTAACCAATCAAAACGGGATCGATTCGTCGTCAACAGTTAGTATTAGTGTTTTTTTAATTTATATTTGTATTTAAATAAAGTAATTTCGAGAATAAAAAATGGAAAAAATTGCAAGAAGTACTGCAGTAATGGAAAATATTTGGGTAAAGACAGTCTATATGTAGCAGTATTTTACAGCGCAAATGATACGTTTCATGTTGCCACTGGAGATTTAAATGACGGAAGCTTCCCAGCAGCTTAACTGCTGTGAGTCTTATCTTTTACTATAGTAGAAGGGTCTATGAAATCATTCGTAGAATATCATCAATCTAATTTAGTCATGGACCAAATGCCCGTCGGCGCTCTATCGATGCAATCCGAACAGATCGGCGGACATCGACTGCCTGTTGTGCTTCTACCACAGCAACTCGGTTCATTGCATGGTCCAGCAGGCCTTCTACAGTCTCGCCGCACAGCCGAGCAACTGCGCTTGCAAAGCGTGCTCGTAGTCTTCCAGGGCCTCTTCTTGTTTCCTCTGGCAGCCCTCTGAACAGATCCCGTTCCAAACTTCCACGTCTTGCCAGATGAGCGAGCCATGAGGATTGCCTACGGATGACGTCGCATGCGCAGAAACACCAGCGAATATCACCAAAACTGTTCAACTCGTTTGAGCGAGTGATTGATGATTACATTTTTGCTTCTATTATGAAATCAAATCTCGTTCGTATTTTATTATTGTTTTCTACAAACATTGGATCTAATGAAGTTAATTTCTCTTTTAATGACGTCACCAGAGAATGTACAGTGTAATATACGGAGACGCATTGAGACAACGCTTCGAACGAGTTTGGGATAAATAGAATTATTATATTTTACCAAGCAAGGTTTGGCACAGTTTGCTAATGCAAATCCATTCAGACAAGCCTAAAAACCAGATATAGAATTGGTCCACATTTACTCTAGAAAACATCAGTACTTGTCACAGTCGATTTCAGCGTGTTTCCTTTGCCTTGTAAATTTCTCATGTAGAATATACCTAGTTATATGTTTTGCAATTCGTGTATGTATGTTGAACAAACCCTTGTGGCATTCTTTTCGCAGCTTCAGCAAGACAAGCTAACCCTACTATACGCTGCTCTATTTGCCTGCTTAGAATTGTAAATTGCTACAGCTTTCACAATGATAGCATCGTTAATTCGATGTCTGGCAAATGCTTCTCTGGTTATTTATTCGTGACTGTTTCTGTAGTGGCAGAAGTGATATTTCTGCTCTCGGATTCGGCGAAGCTGTTATTTTCTCTATCCATGCTTTGTCAAGCTGGTTTCCCCGAATTTAACATGGTTGTAATGGCACTCTTTTTGAAACTTTAAAAACGTAGAAAAAAAAGAAAAACAGATTAAAAAGAAACAGAAAACAGTTAAACAGAGATCGGGAGTAATGATGATAAAATCAAAACGAGCTGCTCAACCACGCGCTCGCTAATTTGTTGAAGGTAATCTTTGCATCTGTGCTACATAAACATCTATCTCGCGTAAGCTGGGAAGTCTTAAACGAGGACCATGGGAAAGAAAGAGACAACCACAACCACAAACAACCATGAACCTCTACTAAAAACGACGCACATTGCATCCGTGAACAAGCTCATGTCAACCGTGAGACCATGAGTAACATCAGCGAGGTCACCTCACGATAAACTTACGCAAACACACCACCTGCGTGACGAAGCTTAAACAACTTTAAGAGATCGCAGGTTGCAACTCCATAGACTGGGCTCTAATCCTTTAATTATCCGTCGACTGATCTTACAACATATCTAGTCATCCAATATCATCAGCACTGATCGCCGATATGAAACTCCTGGTTATTCTTCTTGGTTTTTCTGTCGTCCTTTTGGTGACCCATGTTTCGTGTACGAAGCCAAAGAAAATCAAAGAGGGGCAAGATATGAGCAAAGGAGTCGATCCAAGTCCAATCGACATCGAAAAAGTCAAACAGGAAATTATGAATAGACTTCTTGGTCAAGGAAAATCTTCACTACGTAACAGACAACTTCAAACCGAAGTAGAAGTGAAATGGGAGAAAGCCTACAATGCCTTAAAAGAAGTCTTAGCAAAAACGATGAAAATTCCAGTGGAAAGCTTTGATGAAGAGGAGTCGGCAGAAGACGCAAAGCCAGGGTTTGTTGTCATGATGAGCAAACTTTCACAAATAGACGATGGTGTCCTCAGTTTGTTTCGCAGAGCGATTGAGATCCACGATGGTCGAGCACGAGCAGAATACAACTTCGAAAGCGTCGAAGAAGACCTAGCAAAGATGCAAGACATTCTCAAAGAGAAAAAGCAGGACATGGATGTCGATGGCTTGGTTGAAATTCTTGCTCTGAAACACAACACGATGCCATCTAGTTACCTTGACATGGGATACAATGAAAAGCTTGCTTCTTTTCTTCCCATTTGGGCGTTGATCGTGACAACGGCTACCTGGCAAGTTGTGTCAAAACCCAATTCTGGACTAGATCGTTGCACAGTGGCAGCACAATTGGAATCACTGAGGTCTGATGCACTCGAGGCAACTAAATCTCTCTTCAGGAAACGATATTCTAGATTGAATGGCATAAAAGGAAGCGTGTACAGGCCTGAGTGGTGCGAAGAGGGAGACTTCTGTGACAAATACCACTTGACATTCTATGACAGGTACGATCACAAATTAGAAAAGAAAATGCTCTCCGAAGTTCCATCAATCTTCTCTCAGAAGAAAGACGAACTGGTAGAAAGATTGACAAAGATTATAGTCGATCCAATCAATGCTTTGTTCAATGATGACATCTGTGGAGAAGGTTGTCCTTGTCCCAAGAAAATCACCAAAGATGAGATATCTTTCAATTATCCAGCTGCCTGCTACGGACGAGTGAAGACAGATGGTGGCTCCGAATGTACGCTGCCATGTCAGGATTATGGCAAATCATACGCATGGTGTCCATACATCAGGGAGAAAAAAGCTGTTCAGTTCGACACACTCCATGACATTCTTGGCAATCACTGGAAGAAATGCTTACCTGCCAAATGGAACAAATGCATGCCTGTCAACTAATTGGACTCAACGAAGTCACGTCATATCTATTAACAAGCAGACTCAATTTAGATTAAACTATCCGTCTGCCTTTCGTGATGGATAGCATTGTGAAACATGTTTCTGAGCTATAGGATTGTCGTTACTTAAGCATACAAATATTGAAAGGAGAAGAAGAAATGCAAAAATACGTGTTTTCCTTTGTGTTGATATTCCTGATCTTATTTCTCTCTTGTTATGATCATGAACCAACGAAGGATTGTTGGAACTTTTGAACAAGATGACAAACAATAGCTATGCCACCGATTAGAATTCGACAGAAGCGAATCAATCAATACATTGTATTCAATAAGGGAATAGTGATTAGTCAGCGTTATATCCTATATGGCGGCTAACATTGGGTGTCTGTATCCACACACCGACTTCAAATTCAAACTCAGCTGCGTCCTTGCCTTACTGTTGCAGCTACAGTCGAGAGTTAGCGCTCGATAATATGTTACTATGCTGGCCCTGTATAAGACGTCTGACGTAAACGCAACATTAAGAAGCTTGGTAAATAATCCCATTCCTAAACTTTGCCATGTTTGACCTTCAATTCTATTATCATCCTAAGTGAAAAATAGAATGGACGCAGAAAGAATTTTAGCATTTATATCCTAATTTTATAACTCCGAAATAATGTTGGACTTTCAATTCTAAAATAATCTTGAAAGTGCAAAACAGATATAATAATATAAATGACTCTATCTGCTATAGATATGCATGCCAATCGACCACCTTGTCGCTTTGTCTAGTATCGCAGACTTGATATCACTGCGGAAAATATGGAGTGTAAATTATGTATGCAGAGTAAATTAACCGTGGTCATCAGGTTACGTGACCTTGTGGACTGGTGCTGCAGGAAAGATGACTGCTTTGAAAGAGGTGAGTAGTTGATAAACAAACCCACGACCTGTTACCTTGCTCTAATGAACCATGAAGCTGTCTCAAATAATAAATGATAGATGATATATGTCTCAAATGCCATACACGCAAGGACACTCTCATTTACTCGATTAGACCAAGTCCCTCTGGTTACTGTCATTGCACTTTTTTGATTGGCGCCACTCGACAGGATGAGAAATTTACTTGCTTTGTTGTGTGTTGGTTTGGTTTTCGTTCTACTGTTTCCTTCGACATTTAGTAGAGCCCGAAAGCACTCAAAGAATGAAAAAGCAATCACTGAAAAAGAAGACATTAAATCATCGCAGAGAAATACTTCACTACTTGTTTCAGAAGGAACATCTCCTGAAAGCCAGACGAACGAAAGAAGGCAAATAAACTGGAAGAAAGCCTACGGTGCGATAAGAGAAGTGTTGATACGAACACTGTTGATCAGCAAATTGGCGTTTGGCACAACACCAGTTGGACATGTCCTTGGTATATTCACAGCTTTGATTGCAGTGGCAATCAATGAAGAAAAGCAAAGCATTTGGAGCCAAGTCGTACATCGCGTGGACGCCACTGTCAGTCGTTCTCTTTCGAAGCATACTTTTGACACAGCAAAGAACATGCTCGATGGGTATCAAGAGGCTATGAAGGTTAAAAACAACGTTGTTGACGAGAACTATCTTGCCAACGTCATGAGCGATAGGTTCTCTATGTTGCCCTTTAGATTCAGTGGGATCACATATAATGAACTGGTTGCAACCCTCTTGCCGGCTTGGACATATTTCATGGTGACAGCTCAATGGGACATGATTGCCAAGCCGAATTCTGACGTCGACATGTGCACGGTTGCAAATGAATTGGCCACAGTCAAGAATCATGCATTGGCATCAGCCAAATACCTTTTCCGGAAAAGATACGAAGATCTAGTTGGCATTAATTACGAGAAATATTCTCCTGATTGGTGCCAGGGAGGAAGTTGCGAGTTTTACGGTTGGCTGATATTTTACGATTCATACAACGACAGAACGGACGTTAAGCCGCTGTCTGATGTACTGGATGTGTTCAGAGGCAAGAGAGATGAGATGGTCATTTCCATCATGCGAGTCTTAATTGAACCAGTCAACGCCTTCTTCAATCAGAGCATGTGCGGCAAAGGATGTCCATGCCCAACTAACATCACTGCTGAAGAGATTTCATTTCAATACCCACGCGAATGCTTTGGAAAGACAAAGTCCAACGAAGATTGCACGCTGCCTTGTGCAAAGTATGGCTCCACCTCTCTGTGGTGTCCACATATTCCAGATGGTAGAAGTGCTTATCGGTACAGGCATCATCATAATATCCTGGGACGTCGTTGGGCTGAGTGCGAGCTACCCAATTGGGACGAATGCATGTCATACGAAAGTTACTTACAACCTCAAAATGAAGAGTAATGGAAATGTAGTTAATGCAATTTCACAAGCAATATCTAAATCGATTATCATCGATTCAATTGGAGAAATGCCAACATTAATTGAGTACCCTGATTAGATGCTAAAATAGAAACGTCTGAAACGATATCATGTCTTATTACTTGAGTCATGATTTGCGTCGTTGGCCTTGATAACTAGCGTTGCGGGGTTATCCATTTTTGTTGACTTGAGTTATGCGTAGCACTATTTATAATAATTATTAGTTTGCTTTGTTCTTAAAATGTTCTCACTTTCCTTAATCAGATTGGCTAAGTTACATTAATAATGGGCTGCAATATTAGATACTCGGAATAATTACTTTGGCAAGTTAATATTGTCAAGCGCTATGGTTCGACTCTCTATATCTGCAACAGTGAGGCAAGGGCGCAGCAACTTAGTTCATTAAATTTGACGTCGGTGTGTGAATACAGACACCCAACAGATGTTAGCCATCATAGGATATAGTGCTGACTAATCACTATTCTCTTATTGAATACAATGTATCGATTGATTCGTTTCTGTTGAATATTCTGTGGCTTCTGTTGAATTGTAATCATTTGTCATCTTGTTCAAAAGTTCCAACAATCCTTCGTTGGTTCATGATCATAACAAGAGAGAAATAAGATCAGGAATATCAACACAAAGGAAAACACGTATTTTTTGCATTTCTTCTTCTCCTTCCAATATTTGTATGACGGTTTAAATAACGACAATCCTATAGCTCAGAAATATGTTTCACAATGCTATCCATCACGAAAGGCAGACCATGGGCAGACGGATAGTTTAATCTAAATTGAGTCTGCTTGTTAATAGATATGACGTGACTTCGTTGAGTCCAATTAGTTGACAGGCATGCATTTGTTCCATTTGGCATTTAAGCATTTCTTCCAGTGGTTGCCAATTAAGAATGTCATGGAGTGTGTCGAACTGAACAGCTTTTTCCTCCTTGATGTATGGACACCGTGTGTATGATTTGCCATAATCCTGACATGGCAGCGTACATTCGGAGCCACCATCTGTCTTCACTCGTCCGTAGCAGGCAGCTGGATAATTGAAAGATATCTCATCTTTGGTGATTTTCTTGGGACAAGGACAACCTTCTCCACAGATGTCATCATTGAACAAAGCATTGGTTGGATCGACTATAATCTTTGTCAATCTTTCTACCAATTCTTCATTTTTCTGAGAGAAGATTGATGGAAGTTCAGAGAGCAAGTTTACTCATTTTGTCCTGTTTGACTTTTTCGATGTCGATTGGACTTGGATCGACTCCTTTGCTCATATCTTGCCCCTCTTTAATTTTCTTTTGCTTCGTACACGATACATGGGTCATCAAAAGGACGAAAGAAAAGCCAAGAAGAATAACCAGGAGTTTCATATCGGCGATCAGTGCTGATGATATTGGGTGACTAGATATGTTGTAAGATCAGTCGACGGATAATTAAAGGATTAGAGCCCAGTCTATGGAGTTGCAACCTGCGTGGTCTCTTTAAGTTGTTTGAGCTTCGTAACGCAAGTGGTGTGTTTGCGTAAGTTTATGGCGAGGTGACCTCGCTGATGTTACTCATGGTCTCACGGTTGACATGAGCTTTTTCACGGATGCAATGTGCGTCGTCTTGTTGCGAGGTTCATGGTTGTTTGTGTCTGTGGCTGTCTGAAGGCAGCTGAATCAGACTATTTACAGTATTTCCACGGAAAGACCTGTAAGAAGCGTTCTATACAGACTACAGACAACGCAACTTGCAAGTCCCTCAGTTAATGTTCCCATTAAGATTTCTTTCTCACTGAATCGCAGATTAAACAATAGCAGCTATCTGCAGCATGTCGTACTCTATAACCATAAAATACTATTGTATTATCTGTACAGACAAGGATTGGATAAACCACAACCAACGAAAAAACGTATTTTCTTCGTGTCTTTCAGTAGAGATGGATTTTTCAAATAGCATTGAGCAATACTTTTTCGCCAAAGCCGAGAGCTGAACGCTTGCCACTGTTTTCTTGTCTCTAATAATTTACTATAGCTATACTCAACATCAAGAAGCCATGATTAACATTCTAGTTCATTGTAGCTGACAGGGGCGGATGCATGATTAGGAAGGGGATTCAACGTAGCTGGGGGTCTCGGCAAAGCCTCAGGATACATTATATAAACATGATATTTCTCAGTTCCAAAACATCCCGTTCGCGTTTCTTTTAGTCAAAGCCCTGCACCAGAAGTCTTGAATAGCTATAAATACATATTTCTGCATGTCAAACGCGGTGCATAGCACTTTCGCGTCGAGAATAAGTGCTTTGGAGATTCCGATGGAGGATCAGAGCAAAGGTTTAGGAAGCATAAGAAACGAGGTACAATATACAACATATTATGTTGTCATAGATATTTTATTCCATGACAGTTACATTAACTTTGTTGTCATGGTGATGTTATTCATGACAGTTACATTCGTTGTCATGGTGATTTTATTGCATGACAGTTACACTTGTTGTCATGGTGATGTAATTCATGACAGTTACATTTGTTGTCATGGTGATGTTATTCATGACAGTTACATTTGTTGCCATGGTGATGGTATTCCATGTCAACTGCATGTGTTGTCATGGTGATGTTATTCCATGACAACTCCATGCGTGATGTTCTTCAGCAACACCATCTCCAACATTTCCACCACTTGCTCTTCTGTCGTGGCTCATCTGTTTCCCCTGCCTTGCCGCCATGTTGGACTTTGCTGTTCTTTCTATCTTCGTTGCTGGCGGGTCCCATGCTTCCAAGTGTACAATTTAATTGAACAACTGTGACTGCGCTGTAATTATTCACCGCGCTGTTGACGATTTGAAAGACTATGTTTGTGGTATGATGGTCACTGTGACCTTGGGAAGATACTTTTGGTGCAGTTTGACCGCCACAGGTCTTCACAATTCCTGACTGCTTCTTTTCTTGATCCGTAGGTTGCTGGCAATCATTCTGTTGACTTTTCATCTTACTCGCAGTGTTTTCCACCTTGGCGGTTGTGATGATTTGGCTGGTAAGCGTCTCGATAAAGCTAATTGGTATCGGTTGCTTCTTCGCCAGTGGTGTTTGTTGGCACTTTCTCCACGCGTTTGTGGGATCACTCATTGTCTGATTGGAATTTTCTGCAAACGAGGTGCTCTCTAGTGGCGTTTGGACGCTCTCCTGGTTGACGTCGCTCGTAATGATGGTCTTGTTGCGCCACTCCAGCATGGCTTTCTCGTCCTCTGCCCTCTCCTTCGCTTCACGCTCTTTCCTGCGAAGGGCATATTCAGGAGGGATCGTTCTCCCCTTTTTAACTACAAGCTTGCGTCGCTTTCTTTTCTTTGGAGGACCATTGATACTGTTGATCGTTAATGCCATCTTACTAGATGTGCTAGTTGTGGGTGTGGCAGTAGGAGCAGGGGAGGAGTCTTCTGGTGGCATTTCGTCTCTCTCCTCGCAGAGGCTATTCTCACTGACGGTCTTCTTCGGTTGTTCTTTGATGACCAACTCGTCATCTGTCATTCCCTCCATCTCGCGTTCCTTTGGTGATGGTGCTGCTTCAATGGGCGTTGTTGCTTCGATAACAGTCGCATTAACGGAAGTGTCTTCTGCTGATACTTGAACACTCTCAACTGTGATCTTCTTCAACCATTCTTGCATGGCCAATTCATATTCTGCGTTTTCCTTCGCCTCACGTTCTTGCCTGCGAAGGGCGTATTCAGGGGGTATCGCTCTCCCTCTTTTAACGACAAGCTTTCTTTTTTTTTCTTTTCTTTGGTTGGGCATTGGCGTTCTGCTGTTGTGAAGCATGAGTTGGTTGTTCGGCTTCCATGATCTTTTTCTTCTCCTGATCTTGCTTGACATCAGCCAATAAGTTCACCACCTTTCCTTTGCAATCCGTTGGTTTGAATGTGTCCATGTTTTGCATCGCACAGATCCCATTAAACTTCCAATCTTCTTCGCTGCTTCCTACCCCAGTAGAGGTATGTCGTACGCGAATGGCAGTACGTAAATCCATCTCTCGCAAATCAAATATATTGCTTTTCTTTGCAACTAGAATCTCCCGCAAGACAATTCGCCTCGTCTTGATTCAAGTCAGTCGAAATGACAATTCGATGGCGTCGCGCGAACGCATATAATACGTCATAATCAACCGTGACGTGAGATGCCTAGGATGCTAAAGCGAGGCTGCCTCTGATCGTAAACGAGAGGGCACAGATACAGTTAACAGCAATAGATCAGTAGGTTCCCTCGAAAAGACGAGAAAATACAGTGAGTTGTTCTTGTAGCAATACTTTATATACTGTGTCTATCTATTTATATGCAGGACATGTTGTTTGAAAAGAAATTCAGGGAGGGTAAAGTGCAGATTGTTGCTTTGAGATCTTCAAAAGCCGCTAGTTGTGAACACCAATGCACGATGCTCTTAAAAAATATAAGATAGGAGCCAATTTAGTTGCAAGGTTAGGAATCAATTTACCCATGTACTTGAACAGTCCCATTACGGTTCGAAGTTCAGCAAGGTCCGCGGGGGTGCTTGACTTTTCAAACCTTGAGTACGGTCGGGATTTGGTTTGATACAGTCTCGCTAATGCACTATCCAAAATAGGTCAATTCACTTTGACATTTGTCTTTGCTCAAGTTCAATCCTGACTTTTGTACTGCACATCAAATCAAATCGAATCAAAACAAGAACAGCAACAACAACAACAAGAACAACAACAACAACAACAGCATTTGACATTGTCTCTTACGTGAAGCTTATTGCAAAATTGAAAACATATGGAGTTGGCCACGAGGCATTAAGCTGGACTTCTGCATTCCTCTTCAATAGATGGCAATCTGTCCGCGTTGATAACTCATATTCTGCAGACCGTCCTGTTACAAGTGGAGTGCCGACTTCTATTCCGACTATTGCTGACTTCTTGCCTCGAAATCTCGTGTGACGTTAGATTGTTTGCTGAAGTTCTATATTGCCTGGTACATTGACCATCAATCGAATGCTGCTCGTTCAACACGGATGAATTTCACCTCTTGGTCTACCGACTGGCAAATGAGAGTTGCATATGAGAAATGTTATGCTATATCCTTTGGAAACATGAACCTTTAATCCTGTATTTATAGTTTATCTGAAAATTCTATGTGCCAAGTTGATTTAATCCGTGATCTTGGGGTAACTTTAACAAGCGACCTAAAGTCATCTAAGAACTGTGCTAAAATCTCTGCCAAAGCCTTCTCTCGATCTTATCTTATCTTTAAGTGTTTCACTTCTCAAAATTCCCAGCTGCTCCTTCGGGCATACAAGACATACGTCAGGCCACTTCTCGAATCCAATTCGCCAGCATGGAACCCACATCTTCTCAAAGACATCAAAGGCCGTAGAGAAAGTACAACGCAAATTCACGAAAAGACTGTTCTTCCTATGCTTCCAACAATCATCGGGCTACCACGAAAGACTGCAGGTCCTTGATTTACAATCACTAGAACTTCGTAGAATTGTGTCTGATCTATGTATGACGTTTAAAATTGTTTACTTACTTGTCGATTTATGACAATCCGATTTCTTTCTACCATATCAAGAATCTACCCGTAGACACTCGAACAATCTCAAGCGTCACATAACCCCTGTAAAAAATACTGTATTACTTAATTCATTTAGCAATCGAGTCATTCTAATATGGAATAGTCTCCCCGAAGAAGACTTAAGCTCTTCCTCGTTGGACAATTTTAGAAATCGTTTAAAATCTGTGGATGTAACCCGATTTTGTAAATGCTACTGTTTTTAGTCTGCACGTCAGTGTAAGTTAGTTTACTCTCCTGTGCTTGCCTGTCAAACATTTTTATATTGATATTATGACAAATAAATCAAATCAAATCAAGCAACAACAACAACAGCATGTTACATGGAGCGACTTAAGTTTCTTGAGATGAAATCTCTTGAATTTCACCGTGTTAAGTTCGACGTTTGTATAATGGTGTTTAAAATGATGCATGCTATTGTGGACGTTGAACTAAAAGATCTCTTTCATTTCCAAGATTCCAAATAGTATTCAATTCTTGGAAACTCTTTAAAGCTGAAGTTACAATCTACTCCAGTAACTAATTCTATATTAAACTCATTCTGCTATCGTACAATTCCAATATGGAACTTTCTTCCTGATGACGTAGTTACCTCGGACTCTTTGTATTTGTTCAAGCGTCGTTTACATGACATTAATTTATCAATTTAAAATTAATGATACAGCATGAATACGTTGCGGTATAGAATTTTATCTGCCTTAAATAAAACACTAATTAGCCTTTATTATATATATAAAAATGGTTCAGATTATGTTCCTTTGAAATTTCCTTAGTAAATGCTGTATGCATTCCCTCTAGCCAGAGCGATCGAGAAACACTGATAAAGCTAAGAATTTGCTTTTTTGTCTCCTGACCGATGATGATTGATTTATCTAAGTTTTGCAAATGTTATTAGGCTGCACGTCTAGTGTAAATATTATTACTTTCCTGTGCTTGCCTATTTCAGTTATACTTAAGTATATTTGACAAATAAATCAAACTCAAGTAACAACAACAACAACAACGACAACAACAACACGCTGCAGTATGCATACTTGTATTCTTCTAAGACGAAACAATGTCCTGATTACATCTCAAAAACTTATCACAGAGCGATATTGGAACGATTTGACGTCACTTTAGATTTCCCAGCACGTCTTCCAATCAGGTTCAGTGCACTCCCTCCAGTGGCTTCCGATTTTGTTGTTGTCTTTTTCAAAACTATATGCGCCCCTGCCTCTGTAATATGGGCACCAGTTGTATCCCTCGCTGTATGGCTGACAAGGCAGTGCACATTGGTTTCTTGATTCTTCGTTGATCGTACCAAAGCATGAACTTGGATATTCAATATCGATTTCTTTCTTCGTGATGATTGCTGGACAATCACATCCTTCAAGGCACATGTCCTGTGTGAAATGTGCGTTGATGGGTTCAATGAGAATCTGTAACAGATTGTCCACAACATCCTGCTGGACACCGCGGAAGATGTGATGCACCTTAGACAGCACGTCTTGTTTTTCTTTGCCGTTGTATCGATCGGTGTAGGTCAGATGATAGGTGAGGTAGCATGGGAGACCGCGACATGGATAGTCGGGATGACGCTTCTCTGATCCTGTGCCTGCAAGTGTTCTATATCTCTTCTTGAGTAGGGATTTAGCAGCTCTGATCGTGTCACGTCTGAGTACATGAAGTTCATCTGCCAGTGCACAGCGATTCTTGACCTTGCCATCCGTAATCAACTGGAGGTATCCCGCTTCCATGAACAAAGCCCAGGCGGGCAATAATGTTGCCAGCTCCTCGCTGTAGCCCAAATCGCGGAAGTTGTTTGGCATCATGTCGTGCTTAGCTGTGAGTACATCAACAAGATCATCGACGGAGTAATCATTCATCTTGATCTTATCCACCGTTTGGAATCTTGCGAAATGCCCTTGCGTCTTGTCGAAGTGATAACGCGAGATGGCTTGACTGATCTTGGCATCGACTTTTCCTTTGATTTGCTCCCAGACGTTTCCTTTCACATTGACTGATGTATCGACAAGAGCAACGAAAATGCCAACAAGATGGCCGACTGGCGCCCCAGCCAAAGCGACCTTCGAAATGAGCAAAGTGCGGATCAATATGGCCTTGAAGGCGTTATAAGCTTTCTGCTTGTCCTTCTCGATGTCGACTCTTCGCACTGCCTTGTCTTTCATGCTGCGAAGTAGCATTTCTTTTAGTCTCTTCCTTTCTTTTTTAAGATCAATAGGATTTAGTTCCGGTCCTGCTTTCTGCTCTTCTTCTATTTCATCAATAACCTCAGCTGCGCTGCCTTCTGTCTCTGTTGCCTTCGGATCTTCTTCTGAAACGGGATCTTCTTCAAATTCCTTTGGTTTCTCATTGGCCTTGACGTGTTTGCAGCAAGCCGAGGCAAGTAACGCCACTAGCACGAGACTCACGATAAGAATCTTCATCTTAATTGATGAAAGAAACCACAAAGTAGCCTGAAAGTAAAAACACAATCAGTACATTTGATTGTCAGAGAAATCTCACCTAGAATACATCATCTAGAACATTGATTTTTGATTCTATGGTATCAACCTTCTCACAATTAGGTCTTGAGAGGAATAATATCAATATTCAAATCTACTGTTGCACTAGCAATTGGTGGCTGGAATCGTGGATGGATTACAGTCCTTTGAGTCAGAATTTTGCTAAACTGTAACAAAAGTTCAGGCAAGTTTATTATCTTTTTTCTATGATGGTGACTGGAAATTCTCTTCCTTGCAATGCAATCCCCGCGAATTGCTTTCCAAATGATGTTCCAAGAGAGAGAAATATTCAAGTCTTAACCCCTAATACTATTCGGAAGAAAGTGCTACGTCACGATCTTCAAGCAAAACTAGGTCGCGAAGTGTGGAAGCAGGAAAGCTTTTTCTGCTCAGCTCTGCCTAATGCTTTTGCGCTGATATAGCTTACGATTCAAATTAAGGCTCTCCTGTTATGAGTGATGAAAAACCAGTTTCTTAATGGGCTTCTAAAACTTCCAAGATGCACCGCTCTAACAGTAGATTGTAAGTGTAATTCAAAATGAAACTCGTCCCGATTAAATTGCTACATAATTAAGTAATAATATTAAATGCTAAAACATTAAAAACGCTACCTATAACTATTATGCTTTGTACATTACTACTAATAAGAAATGCTAACCTTGAAGAGCTACAATTTTACAGATAAAAAATCTCCTCCGCGAACCAACATTAACATTACGGTGACACGGAGTTGCCATTCTGCAAAATATTGTTTGAAGGGATGGTTATTTCTCAGTGATAACAGCTACTCCCCAGCGAGCATATGACGTCATAGGACGTCCCATGGACGATTTCACGACGTTTAGACGTCGCTGATACGTCGTTAAGAATTCTTGTGTTTACTAGGTAGTTATCGTGACAGACACACGGACTTTGTCAACCGTTAATTCGACCGGTTCTGACCTTGTGCTCTGCAGGTTGCTAGAAGAAACACCAACAGCGTCGAGACTGCGTCGAGTGCAGTAGAAAAATATGATTAAATATTAATGGCCTATAAGCAAAGGGACGGAATGAAATAGTTTTAGCTGACCGACATTTCAGAGCAAAGCTAATGTTTTGGTGTCATTCTCTGGACATGACAGAACATTTGGAAGACCTTCTTAGATCAAAATGAAACTGAAAAACTTTCAGAATTATCGAGGGTACCAGAACAGCAGTTTCCTTTGCTTAAATAATCACAAATTAACTGGCATTCGAACAATTCTATTTCCAATGCAACGCCTGAAAGTTCATTATGTTTAAACCATGCGTCAGAGAAATATCTGAGTTACAAGTCTCGGCTTTTTTGTGTTTTATAACGTACTACGATGAAATGTTCTGATTTTGATCAACGAATTATACAAGGAAGAGAGGAGGACACTCTACAGCCTCAATGTTACATTTTATAAAACATTACATCAATTATTTCGTCAACTATATGACTATGCTTGTTCATGTTTCCAATTCAAGAGCTTTTCTCCCAAAAATCTTCAGCTTTCTCACCAAAACCATCAGTCGAATGGCGTAAATCAATCAGAGAGAAGCGAAAGGTTTTCAAGACATTTTTTGTGTTCTGAAAATTCTTCATAGAATGAGGAAAGCAACACGCGGTTTGTCTGGGTTTCCAATCATGCCTTCAAGGCAACCAGATTTCGTGAAGCTAACCGAACGTGTTATAATGTGGAATTGTCAGTAAAAATATAGATTTCGTAATTTCTCAAATTATTGTTTTGTCCCTTTCCAGTATTCCAGATGCATTTTGGATGTCGTTGGTTGTTGTTGAGGTTGATCTTCTTCGATGCGCAGAAGGCTGAAAGTTAACTTTTTTTGAAGCCCGTTCGGGGTTCTCAGTTCTCACACTGTGGCTCTATCTTGAATGCCAGAAAAGCAAATTCTCAACGAATCGTCTGTTTACATTCATGATGAAGTAAGCTATTCGCAGTACGGACAGTTTTCCTTTTTGATAATTTGTTGCTACTGAGCGAAGTGATTTGACTCCACAAAAGCGATACGGAGCGAATGGTCTACTTTCCGTGCAGCGTCGTGTAAGCGAAACACCTATCCGGTGCAATAAGTAAGACGGTATCATGTAAACGGGGCCTAAAAGCCACGTGTCTCGAGTCTCAAAATGCACTAATACTGCGCTTGGTTAGCTTTCGATAGATGGCCTACAGCCGAAGTAAGTATAGCCAGACACAGATTTACAATATTGGTATCCTGGTTACAATCTAATATGCGGCTACACCTCGACTTTGAAGTTTGTTGATTTGTAAGCAAACTTCTTGCTCAACCAGGATCACCCACACATCCCCTCATTAAACCACATTCTAAAGATCAAATGTTATAATTATTATTTTTAAGAAGTATGGATTTAATTTTGCGTTTGACGAGAGATTCATTTAATATATTTTCATTACATTAAAGTCAGTTTTCTTATTAAATCCACGAAAAATGCCATTACTTTCAAAACTATTTGTTCTTCATCAAATTTGCATAATATGTACATTGGATTTATATCTGATCAATAGCGTGTCGTCATGTCTAGATTGAAATTAAAGAAAATAGGAAGGATACGAAGGACATTTGCCTCGGAAAATGTACGCGAGAGGTAAAACTATATCCCATTTAAATGCAGTGAAAAATATAGTTGGGTTCGAGGGAAATTGTGTCTTTTGACAGTACGGCAATGGATTGACATAATGTCATAACTATTTCTAGAGTAATTTTATAGTTTTGAATGTTTTGGAAATTAATTATATTGTATTAGACATTTTTACCAGAATTATTTTTGAAAAAGTTATCCGTTTATATGAAAATAAAGATCTAGCTGTCCAGTTGCAAAAAAATGTCACAAACTAAACTGATGAAATAACAATGGAGCTGGTTGATTTTTCACAAGCCACTTACCCCCTTCCTTTGCGTAGATGCTCCTGTCGTGCTAATCAATAGCGTTTTGACAGACCTGTCAATTTATTAAGCGTATCTACCAAGAGAAACAAGTCGACCGTGTTGGACACTGTGACAAGGTCGACCAGGCATAGCAAACAAATACCACGCATGAAAAGTAGACACCACGCATGACAGGCAGACACCACGCAACAGACAACTGGACCACCAGGAACTACTTGTCGTAAAGCAAAGTGGAAGCAATTCACAAACGTACCCCAAAATTGAGTTTCTACCGCACGAGACCAGCAGAGAATGCACCTTGCATCAGAACATACATATATCTATAGTACATGAAACGTTTTACGTGTGTAACAATAGACATCTGTTCTATAAACCACGGAATACTCGCGATTCAAATTTCGTGGTATACGTATCATGATTATCGCGAACTCCTTGACATTTGAAAACGCTGAATGAATTATTCATTCATCACCTGTTCATGGGGCGAAGAGCAGGTTTAAAACGAACAGTTTTACACGTTAATGATTTGAACGTTGATGGGCAGCTGATTAGAGCCTCTGAAATCTAGACAAAACAATTCGCAGCGTAAAGGATCGAAAATTATTTTACCCATAACAATATACACTATTTTAATTTCAGGTCCAAAATGTTCTTAGCTCGTTTCTTATTTTTTTGTTTTGATTTTACAGTATTAAAAGCATATTTTCTGATTTGTAATTATGGCTGTTTCAGTGTGCGTCAGAGTGAATTGAAGTAAAGCTTGAATGAGCTTAACAGTACTGTATACAGTACGTGGCCATTCTGTGCGGCTTCTCTTAAAATACAGTGACGTAAACACAAAGCCCCATGTTGCCAGTCCTTCATTTGCGAAGACAGCTACTGTGCAGTACTGCACACTGTACAGTATGCTATGAAACTCTGCTCAATATATTATATTTTAACCGAACTGCGAAGTGTTTGGGCCGTGTTGATCCTAAATGTTCTTATTAAAAACGAGTCAGAATGTGTAAATGTATTTGCCAGGATAAAAGTTGATTTTTTGGCCGCCAATGAGGTTTGCGAGGATTGATTATCACTGTGGAAAGAGAAAGCCGCTATGCAGTGACAAGGAGGAACCGCTGGCGAACGGGTGAATTCCATAGAGAGCTCAGTTTCGATGTAGTTGCAGCCACTTCTAATCCTGTTGTCTTGAATTTCATGACTTTTTAGCTGGCATTATCCTTATTTGGCCAAAACGCAAAACTTACAAAATTTCCCCCACATTTTGATGGTACCAGACAAGATTCCGTGACCCTAAGTTGCGATAAAGAATGCCAAATTGCAGCATTTCAGCTGATAAGAAGCTATCCAGTATCAGTCATGGAAATCGATTGCAATCAATTCAAAGCACTTCTGACGAACCAAACCAAGACGAATCGCATGCACTGATTCGTGACATTCCACACGACACACATAATAATAATAATACATTATATTTCTTTCAAAGTAGTAATATATTAGATGGTAAATTAACAAACCTTCAGAAGACACCTCCATAAAAATAATTTATAATTCAGCGCAATGCAAGTGACTTAGTGAATTGACTGATCGTTATCTTGCTCGGCCGTGTGATTTTCCCTTCCGCGGAAACTACCTGATGTGGCTGACCACACGTGCTTTTCTATGCATCGCTTTGGCACGGCATAAAACGGCTCATCAAATGCGTCCCAGTACATGAACGGTTCGTGGTTGCACATGCTACGCACATCCTTCCGTTCGAATTTATTAAAATGCTTCCCGGATCCCCTGCGGCCCCAATAGTCTTCCATGTCCTTATCATAGACCCCGTGAAGTGCCATATACATATCACAAATGCCATTCATCCAACGAAACTCCACAACACGCGATGCTGGCGGATGGTGATGGATCCGCTCCTGATCCGGATGGTACAGTTCGTACGGATTCAATCCGATCTCCTGAATCCAGATTGTCATCGTCTGATCGCCGTAAGCGTGACAGTGCATTCGCAATGGATCCTGGGATAAGAATTCTTGAATGACATCTTGACTGAACATAGTTACTCCCTCGTCCATGAAAACGAGGCCTCCGTTCTGACAATGGAGCCAGCCCCAGTGCAATTCTTTGAGAGGCATGTGAACGAGGTTGTCAAGCACGTGATCCACACAAAGCATGACGTCATCGTCCACACGGAATATATAATCAAAGTCGTATCTGGACCACGCCCATTGAATCATGTACAAGAAACGATATCCGAACTGCAAGCCACTAGTCGTTGGCATAGTAACCAAATCATTGTGCAAGGCTTTTTCAGTATTGATGCTGTCATTCAGTGCGGTGTCATCGTCCGTCCCGTTGACAGTGTCAGTGAAGAAATAGCAATCCACCTGCATAATAAACCCAACAAGCCATGAGTGAAAGAGTGAAATAACATAATCTTGAATGACAAATGGCAACCGCTAAAAAGACGGATGGCAAATTACAAACTTCAAGTTGAAGTACTTCTCGTTAACGGTATGCTACGTGCACCATATTTCTGCTGTGTCGTGTTAGCCTATTACGCTTTTGGACAAATGGATTCTTGTTTAGAAAAAAGACAAATGGCCTATTTGAATGTGTAGGAGGTAAGAAAGGAGGCTTACGCATTCCATTTCCATATCATATATTTGGTAGACAAGTTGCTGTTCCCACAACAGGGAGAGATGGCAGAGTTCCATGGAGTACATATGGTCGTTGGTGCCAGAGCTCTATGTTGTGAGACACAGCGTAGATAACACGACAGATGGAGCTGTTAACACGACGAAGTACAGACGGGAAAGAAGATGATTACAGGATGACACAGCTACATATTCTTGAAATCACGTGACTACACAATGACGACAATACGTTCAAACTGACCACGCGGCATCCACTACATAAGTTGAACAGATGAGCGAATGAAGTGATTACTGAAAAATTGAATGACTGAATGAGCATAACACAGAATAAGAAATGCAATTGACGAAACGATCAACGACACAAAATAAAATATGACGAATGACAAATGCAGACCTTCCAATCAAAAAATTATATAACACATTGAAATATGAGTACGGCACATTGAAATATAAAGAGTGTCGGGGTGAGTCCTGAATCTTGATGTGCAAACGATGCTACAACAGTGACAAGGTAGGGATCAAATCGCGTCGTTTTGCACTTGGCAAAACTCACGGCACATCTACAGCAAATGGACACTTGACTTTGATATAATGCAGTGGTCGTCGCTAACGGAAACTGCGGATAATAAAACCCACCATTTAATAAAAAACTATCAATGATGGTAGGGATTTTCTCCGTATGATTTCTCTTAGCAAAACATTGTTAAATAAAACCAAAGTCTCGCTTAATAAAACCATGTCAGTCATCGATCAACTGTTCACTGTTGAGCATAATTGATGTCAATTTGGATCTGCTTTCGCAGCTCAACAAGGCTGTAGTAAACAAACTTCATTAATTAGAGGAGTGATGCAATTTAAGATTTCTGATTATTTTGACTAACTGGTTTCAATCACATACATAACGATGTGCACCCTTGTTACTTTGCAAACTGTTGGTGAGTTCAAATCGCTGCTATTGTTGTTGCATCAAAGTTTTATTATGCCTGTTTGTTGACATCATTGCTATAAAAGTGAAGTCATTCATTGGCTTTGCTTAATAAAACTACTTTGAACTGATCCGAATATGGCTTTAATAAGCGGTGACGACTTTACAGCCAGCCAAGAACTCGTGGTCAGTTACACCATAATTATGTACTACAGTCAAATCTGTATTAGCGGCCACCTCTATAAAGCAGCCAACTGTGTATAAAGGCCACTCTTCATAACCCCCAAATAACACTTTGTATAGAAATCAACCTGGACAGAAAGGCCACATATCTATAAAGGTCATTTTTCTCAGGTCCCAGAGGTGGCCGTTGTAGACAGGTTTCACTGTAACCTATTTGGGCTAAATTTAAGTTGTAGACAAATTTCAAAGTCAGCTTGAGCGTGATTGTGCCATTCGCCATCAATATCCTGCTGGCTAAATCCAGGATAGGCCTACAAAGGCAGTATCTGGTAAATATAAATCAAAAAAATACCCTAGAATATGCCCCTGATCACTTTAAAAGGATGCTTCTATCACAAGCACTAACAGCTCTAAGGGGCACCTGATCTTACAGGCTCCCTATTTTCTCTAATCCTGCTCTGGTCAAACCTGCATGATAACAGTTGGAGCCATGCAACACACCTACACGAAGCAGCTGGAGATCGACATGACTCTATATTTTAATTAATTTATGAACATTTTATTTTTGAATTTTAAACAAACAAGTCAGTTCCTCTTTTAGCAATTAAATTTCAAACGAACTGCTCAGCTACTTTTATTCATAAATTCGTAGATTAGCCTTTTTACCAATTTTTGCTTAGCAGTACAAGGTTGCTTCGCTGCTGCGTTCATTTGACCTCTTACGGCAAATGCAAAATTGTATTATTATTATGATAACAGTTTATTTCTCGTTGCTATTGCGTGCTGATGTTGAAAATTGTACAATAGTTCTTCGGATCATCATATAAGAGAACATAGATTCAGAAGTACTTACTCGCTATTGTTGACTACGACAATATATGTTGTTTAAACAAATAATATTTAACAAAATTTCTCTGTAGGTGACAATGGCAGTGTGAATGACTCAGTCAAGTATTTACATTCTTAAAAATAAGTCGGAGATTCGAATGTTATTTGATGTTTACAAGAAGTACTTAACTCCCCCGTCTTTTCTTGGGCGGCACTTGTATTTGTACCTAAGTTTACCTACAATGTATTTTTAAAAGACCGGGTGTACAGCTGTTTAAATCACGAACGTACATGAGATCGTTTAACACGATTTCGTTGATCCTTATCAGAGGGGGTCATCACCTCTCTCCCCAAAACCATTGTATCACTAATCGTTATCAATGAACCACCCAGTATTGACCTGAATGCCAACAAAAGCCTAATACGTAACGAAACAACAAGTCGCCGTTGGACTGTTAGCCACTATCATCAAACAATCGATGACAAATTCACTCACGATTGAATTATTGACATGTTTGCATTGCGTCCACCATGTTTTCCGGATGGCGTCACGCCTTTCTTTCCGGTCAAGTGCGCTCAAAACGACAATTAATAAATGAATTTTCTTTACTGTTCGCTGTTCGTCGTAAACATCACTGTATAGAATGCGCTTGTCCGGCTTGTAGCGACTCCATTCTACCGTTTGTCCTCCTGTATCGCCAGCCAGTTGTTTGGCCATCCAACTCGCATCCTTTTCGTTTATGTAAGGTTTTGAAGCATCGTTGTCCGATTCTCTGAATTTCAATTTGACGATGGAAAACACAACGTAAATGACAGCAGCGAAAAACAGCCATAGCTTGCAGCGACGCGAACAAAGAGAGAAGTACATTGAAACACTGTCAGAAGCGTCTTTTATTTTAAGATGAATTAATGTAAAAGTTCCGCATTGTAATATAAAAAAAAGAAGTAAAAATAAAATGAAAACAAGCAAACAGCAGCTCACTTTCTGTTCGAAAGGAATGCAGAAACATTATTAATCTACCGCGCTTGCATGCGGAAGTAGAGCGAGGCAAGATCTTCTTTCCTTTCAATGAATGAATCACGCAACTTTTGAAGCAGGTGCTATTTTTAATTCCGCATTTTAATCATTAAATTGCTAAAATAAAACAATTTGTTTGATCACTTTGAGAATTAATTTTACGCAAAGTTTACATGTGCTTTCACCTACGATTCTGAAATAGATTTCGAATAGACGTAAAAATAGATTGCTTGTTTTGACACTTCGATGTTGAAATATCGTGGTATAATTTGAACAATTATCTAAACTGTTTGAGTAGAGGCACGAATAACACTTCTGAAAATATGTCTTTTCCCATTATTAGGGAAATCGTGGCTGATGTTGCTGACTAGAATACGACTATTAAGTCAAAAACACTTCTGTGAGCACGTGAAGTTTTGCCCATTCATCGTGACGAAAACAGGTTGCTAGGATCGTTGCCATAGAGAAAAAAACACGGGCAAACGTACGTCACAGCCTCCTGTACACGGACAATACTGTTTTGTTCTGATATCAGTCACATGCTCTGTATCAGCCAATCTCTAGACACGTATTGTCATCATTCAGCCAATGAGAGGAAGATGAGTCAGACCCAAATATAGATTTGAGTCAGGCTTTGATACAAATATGCCCAACAAATCTGCAGACGTAAGTTTCGAGTGGAAGTCGAAGGAAGTACTACGAGCTATCTCGAAGGAGAAATTGCTGTTATATTATGTCAGAGGTAACATTTTACGACGACTGCTATCGAGAAAGAATCATGACTTTTCCCGAATACGACCGTAGCAAATTGAAGCTGGATCTCAATCCAAACTTGCCACTTTCGCCTATGAAGCGAAGATATTTGTCGCCCGCTCAGACAAACGCAATTCTTCAGTCTCCAGACTTGAAGTTGTTGAAACTTGCTTCACCGGAGTTGGAGAAATTGATTATCCAAGGGAATGGTCTTCTTACAACTCCCACGCCAACTGGAACCGGTGGCGCTGTTGATGTTATTACGGAAGAGCAAGAGCAATTCGCGAGAGGATTTATCGAAGCACTTCAGAAACTACAAAACAAAGACGACATAAGCAATAGCGGAACTCTTGCCGCCATCTCTCACTCGCTGACGGGTCGCTCGGCATCCACTGCTGGTGTGTTTCCTTCGTCTGTCTGTGGTGCTGAAAGTGGCTTTTCATCAAGTGAGCGAACTGCCAAAGGAAGAGTCAGCAAAGCGCGTGTCGGTCAAGGAGTGCGCTTCATCAGTACTCCTCGCACGTCCTCTTCGTTGGCTGCCGGTTCGATTTCATCTGCTTCAAGCTACACCAGCTCAAACAATGTCGCTGTCACTGAACCTCCAGTTGTCCAACAAGGTCTGCGATTCACCGGTAGTGTGCATGCACCAAACAGCAGTGGATCTGCCTCAACAACGACTTCATCTTCGAAGTTGAGCCACCCACAGCAATTCCTGCCTGCAAGTCAACAACAACAATCCCTTGCAGACACTTCTTCAGCAAACGCTGCCTCGCTGTTTGTGTACACTTCTGCTGATTCTCCTGCCTCTCAAGCCAGTTCGTTTGGTGTCAGTCAACCAGGTGTCATAAAGACTGAAGAAGGACTGCAGATCGTCCCTTCCGGCGCTTTGAATGTGTCTCCAATCGATCTCGAGCAGCAGGAGAAAGCCAAACATCAGCGAAAAAAGCAGAGAAACCGTCTTGCTGCCCAGAGATGTAGAAAACGCAAAATCGAGCGAGAGGACGAACTCAAAGACCGTGTCAAAGAGCTCAAGGGCCAAGAAGCCGAATTGAAAAACGTTGCTCGTGACTTGCGTGCTCAAGTTTGTGAACTCAAGCAGAAAGTACTGCAACACGTGAACAGTGGATGTCGCGTGATATTGCCTTCGCAGTCTGCCGAAAGCCTGTAAAGAATGTCTGCAGAGAATTAGGAACATTTATTGAAGAGGCAGACCAGCGTAATGGTTGCTAAAAGATGATAATTATTATAAGAGTGAAGATTAAATTTTTTATGGAAAGCTGTTTGCGAGCTGCTCGTGACACCGTTATTAAATTAGTTTTATGTAAAGTTTGAGTTTATTTATCCTAAACAATACAATTGATATCCTTCGGGAAATATCCTATTCTACCTCTCTTCTGAGCTCATCTACGATATCCTTCATGATACGCTGGCGTCATTTCCCTGATGTAGAGAATACAATGCTTGTAAATGAAGAAATTGAAATCTGTTCTACTATTTATGCTTTCTGAATGTTGGCTTAGTAATCGCCATCTTGTTCAGTTTATTTCGCTGTTGCCCAGAAATAAAATGCAACAACTCGACATCACATGAATTGATCTTTTTGAGTCCTTATTTCTGGAATTTCTCGCCTGATCCGTGATTGTTTGCCTATTATGACGCCAGGCTGTTTGCTTTAGCCCTTTGTGCGAACTATTGCGTCAGACAATGTTGATATGAAATCAGCCGGTACTAACTGCTAACATCATTGACGTAAAATCTCTGAGAATTTTTCTGGTAGATTACAATAAAGTTGCTGGTGTAAAGTTGATCCGTGATAAAGAAGTTGTTTGTTTTTGATTCAAGACTTTGACAATGGGCTTGACAGCTGTTTGTTGTTGCAATGAATGAGTATCCACACTAGTGACTTTTGACACGGCACTTCCTCATTCCTCGCTTTCTGTGGCTAGCCGTTATTAAAACAATGCGGTACAGGGAAAAATAATAACAATTCTGTTTCATATTTTGCACGTACGGTCAACAATGCCATCTATTTCCGTAATTTATTGCAGGTAGGCCTTGATCTAACAATAGTGCCGCCTCGGTCATGACAAATATCCTGCAATTCATTTGGGCGTAGACCTTGTTGTTTTCTATATACCTTGGACTGCCCTAGAGCCAACATTCCTGTCGAAAAGGCGCGCCATCTGTCGCTTGAAAGGGTAACTATTTCATTCAAAACCGAATGTAGCACTCAAGCGAAATACGGTTTTCTAACAATAAACGGAATTGGATTCTCTTCTTTGGATATTCTTATTTTGTAAGCGTGAACTACATTGATATGTTTGATTGTCAGAATCTACGGTATTTCAGTTACTCTAATTAATTTATATTTTTATCCTGAATCGATGGCCACTGTGGCGGGGGCTGAGGTTAAATCCGTCACTACATTCTCTGACATGTGTTATGTTGTAAGTTCAAATGGCCTGGGAATCAGAATCTACGAGGCGCGGCGCGAAAACTCAACCACGGTTAGATTTGAACGGTTTGCCTGAATTAAAGCTTTTGAGCAAGCAAATGATTTATAATTTTTATAGAAAGCGAAGACTTCTCCGATTTGCGGGATGATTTGGCTTTTTTTCCTAATTGACGTGTAGTCGACCTATCCGTGGTATATTTGTGATGAATTATCAAGGAAGTACGAGTATCGAGTCTGTCGAACAGAATAGTGCAGCATCTGAAGACTGCCATGGAATGGAAGTGGAGAGTATTTCGCGAGTGGGACCGACAGTTGAGCATATTTCCGATGACGCTTCCTCTTCTTCCGTTTACATGAGCATAGCAAAGAAAGGCAACATGATTGGTATCAGCTATTATGACGTTGCAACTTCACAAATGTATGTCATGCTTGACTTGCCAGAAACCTCAGACAACCAGATAATCAGCAAAGGTAATTAAATTGCACCTCTCCATTAAATAAGAGCAGGCATCGATCCAGAAATATAATTATGGCCTTCAAATGGAGGGACTGGAATCCGAAAAGGGACAATAGGCAAATAGCCCCATCATATAAGGGCTGGGTCATGCTTTCAAATTAGGCTAGAGACTTGTCACATATCGATAACCACTTCCTTTCAAGGTGGATTCATTAGTATATGTGGCTACAATGAAACCTGTATTAGCGACCACCTCTATAGAATAGCCACCTGTGTATTAAGTCCACTCTTCGTAACCCCAAAATGACACTTTCTATAGAAATAAACCCGGACAGAAAGGCCACCTGTCTATAAAGGTCATTTTTCTTGAGTCCCAAAGTTGACCTTTACAGACAGATTTCACTGTATTTCTTTAATGAGGTCAGTATTTGCCGAAGTTGCAAATTTGCAATTGATATAATTACATGACTATTACTCAATCTATGAGTTGTGCAGTTTCATGACATCGGAGTATAATTATATGAGAGTATGCTTAGATCTACAATATTTACAAAGATCAAAAATACAACTAAAATCGTGTTTTGGATTAATTAAATCTTGATTATGCATTATAAGCTTGCAATTAGGCATAATTTAATTATAGCTTGCCTTGCTCAAAATAGTTCAATATCATTTCCTTGCCTGTTGTTGTTTGTTGGGAAGAACATTATCCCTGATAATTTGGATTTTTTAGATATAGGCCTACAAACTGTATTTATGATTGTTTATCTGCATTGCTTGAGTTTTGATTATTTTTTGAGAAAAATCAAAATATCATTTGGCATTTCAGTTTTGATGCAAGTTTGCCCACACGTGATCGTGACAAGCACAAAACAAGACGAAGCTCTTGTAAAAATACTGAACAGTGATGGTAAGATGAAAAGGTTATGAAGCTCACCCGATAATGTGAATAATCATTATCATCAATTTATTTCTTTAATCTCGCATTCTACTGCTTAAAACTGATGAAACATATTGCAGTTACCGTGTAAGTATGTTTTGCAAAATAGCGAGTGCACTAGCTAGTACTTTAAAAATAACTTATAATTAAAATGTGTACATACTATTGAGGAATTGATTATATGAAGGTGTTGTGTTGTCTTTCTTTCTCCTATGCGAAGTGCACAGGAAAAACAATCAAAGCAAGTAAACGGGTGACGGCATGCTGTAATGAAGATCCCAGAGTGGTGTAATCCAACGGGGATGGCTTAGAGAGATGCTCGAATGCAGATAAAGAGGCATAAAGGCAATCCAAATTGCGATGTAAATGACCTTTGTGGCCAGCACGTATGTTATGAGCGATATAAATATCCGACATAATGCTTACAGTGATAAACCAAACACAAAATGAAAGCCAGAAGTTAACTATATACTATTAATGATAATAATAAAATTAAGCATTTAATTGATTAAAATAATGCTCGTAAAAGATCAATGTCACTCAATTTGGAAATATAATGTGTAGCTGTCGTTCATTGATGGATTTCTTTGGAAAACCTTTGCTCCGTTCTTTGTAAAAAGCCCAAGGCTTATCAGATTACTGAATAAATGATGATGATGATAATTTTTAATTTAATGTTCATTCTTAATAATATTATTATATATTCCAATCTTCAGGTGACGTATGCGAAGATGAAAATAATCCTGCAAAGAAATGGACAGTTGAGCTTCTCCCTAATGCTGCCTTTGGTAAAGTATTTTATTATTTTATCTATTTTATTCCTAAGTGCCTAAATGTCTGAAGTAGGATAACACTAAGCATGACTCATCAGCTGCTATATGTAATATGCGTACAGGGCCGTCTCAAGACTCAAGAGTCAAGAGAGCCTAAAGCATATTTCCTGATACAGTGAAACCTGTCTATAACGGTCACCTCTGGGACCTGAGAAAAATGACCTTTATGGACAGGTAGCCTTTCTGTCCAGGTTGATTTTTATAGAAAGTGTCATTTTGGGGTTATGAAGAGTGGCCTTTATACACAGGTGGCTGCTCTATAGAGGTGGCTGCTAATACAGGTTTGACTGTATAGCCCATCTTGGATTGATTAATAGCTTGAAACTTGAAATTCTGCTCTCAGATGAAAATTTGAGATGTCACAAGCAAATTTTACTCCACCCACATAAAGAAAAGTAAGACAAATGAATTCGGTGTCAATCTGGAGGAAATGTCACTTTGCATAATCTAGATCGATATATTTAAATATCTGAAACTGCTCTTAGGAAGAGGCGTGTCCATCAAAGTCGAAGGTCTAAAGCAAGTGCTTCAAGTGCCTGTTGGGTAGAACGGCCATGTATGTGTAGTGGCATTTTTGCCTCGTTTTTATGCAATCTTGCATCTGTGCTCAATATTCTATATAACAGCAAGTCTGCATTGTATCAGGGTATTCAGTTTTTGCTTATTTTCGTTGGAATAGTACTTTTCCTTGGATTGCCTGTATCTTATTCATTATGGAGCAGTACAATGTACATTATCCAACATAGCAGCAGTACAATGCAGGACCAATATTTGTTACATGAACTATTTTTATGTACTATGTAGGGATTTTAATGGTTTGGATTTTACTATTGTAAACAATTGTGGTGTTTTTAAAGTCATTCTGTGCTAGCACGGTTAGCATGAGGAGGAATGGATTAATCCCCTGATGGAGTAGCGCCGCATCAATTATTAGTATTATTATCACAGAGCTAGAATTATTGAATTTAGCAATCACAAAGTGAAGTGCAGCATACAAAACTGTGATGCAACACTTGACAACTTGGATGACACTGCAGACGTAAAACCAAGCCAACAAATACAGCAAAATATGTCTATAATAATCACCTCTGGGACCCGAGAAAAATGACCTTTAGAGACAGGTGGCTTTTCTATCCAGGTTGATTTCTATAGAAAGTATCATTTTGGATTGTGAAGAGTGGCCTTTAATACACAGGTGACTGCTTTATAGAGGTGGCCACTAATACAGGCTTGACTCTACAAGACATACACTGAACAAATGTCTTTCTCTGCCACATAGGATTTGAATCTTGCAAGCGTCGGATTCTTTCTATCAATGATCTCCCGGGATTACCCAACTCAGCATCAGATACGGAGCGATATGTGTACTTCAATTCTTTGATATCATTTGACAACATCAATGCAGTGAGTGGCGGAAAGGAGTAACTTTTATTTCTTAGGAGTTAGGCAATGTATTATAAAATGTATTTGGTGATCACGTCCCTTTCCCTTGTGGAGCGTTTTGGCGTTAAGAGAATGCTGTGAGTACAACACTCCAAATTCTGTATCATCCTTTGATGAATCAATTCTATTAAAGTGACTAACAGACAGTTATTGACTTCATTTGGTAATTAAATTCTCCAAATCCTCTAGGTACACCTTGCCAATTATTCTCACGTGATTTGAGAGTTTAGAGCTTTTGCAAGGAACATTGCTTGTGTATAAACAACTTGTGCAGCTATCCAACTTACAAATGCAGCAGGCGGGTGTGCATTTGCGATTTGGTGCAAGAGAGAAAGAAATGACAATGCAACACATGGCTTCTCGCTGACAACTTCTCCAAGAACCGACTTTCATCTACTGAAATCGAGCACTGCATATTCAAGATGCATGACCATATGAAAGGACTCTTGTCATTTGTAACTAAAATACAAGCCACAAGCAACACATGGAACAATGTGGCATCACAACACGTTTACCATCTTGTATGACAACAAAGACAAACAAATGATTTGAGTTTGAGTGACAGAGCTTGGTTCTCAAACTGAAGTGATATTAAGTGGGTTGTAATATTAACCGAGGTGATATTTATGGATAACACTCAGTGATGATTTGTAGGCAGAATGCGGGGGAACGCCGTCAACCCACTATTTTTCGGGCGGAACGCAGTCCGCTCATTTCTTGTAACTTTACACCGGTCCCTCCATTTCTGTAATTTACAAAACATCACTGATAACACTGCAATGCAGTTATATTAAATTGACATTATCTGTATTGAATGAATGATGCTCTCTGTTTCTTCTCAATTTTTGTGGTTTAGATCCGAGCTGCTGGTACGCTGTTGAAATTTCTAGACAAAACTCGACTTGGCGTTGAGTTGGAACAACATAGTACCAAAACACCATTACTCGCAATACATACATTTTCACTGTAAGTGGATTTCATCATTCATTTTTATCATAACTGCTTATTCTGATTTCTGTATGATAAATTATATGACAGTGAAGATTTAATCTAGTTGTTACAAACACATCTGCTAATGCTTGGTGTGTTCAGCGAGCACTTTTCAAAAATATTTAATGCCTGTTTGGAAAAGTTTGAACTGAGGTAAAAAGCCAATGGTTTTATCGTTAACACTAGCCCAGTAAGCTAATGACTTGTATCCTTGGGAGCCATGATAGTAAGAACAAGAGCTGGGCTGATATTGAATTTTGAAGCCATCGATTAATCATCCCGGACAACTAATTGAACTAATTGATGCATCAAACGTAATACAGAAACCTTCTTTTTCTCAATCTATTGTTGTAGTTCGCCTTTGTAAAGTCACTATATAAAATTATGGTTCAGTGCGAGAGATACAGAGATGACAACATTGCTAATGGCTTCTTGTCAAGAACTTTGAGCAGACTAAATTTATTCCTCAGAGCTCGTGCAACACATATTCACAATGCATGACTATACAGAGCTACCGCTGACACACACTGACACCAGAAACAATACAACACGCAACTCATATGACATACAGAGCTACCCCTGGCAACTCATATGACAACATGACGCCACAACACTTGACACCCTAAATGACTCCACAGACATACACACTGTAATTGTCTTTTGGTTTGATGACATCTTATCCATTTTGTCTGCTCTTTAATAAACAAACAGGTATCATCTAGTAAGGCATCAATAGAAGTTCATCTTTTATGACTGGACGACCCTAGTGATAATAAGGTTCTATTGTATGTCAAATGTAATTTACATCAAACAAATCAAGAATTGAACTAAATTATTTTATTCATTTTCAGAGAAGGACTGCTGCTACTTGATGAAAATGCTTACAGGTAAACGCTGTCATTAGCCAATTCCAGGACCAATTCATAGCAGAATCTGGCTTGTAAAATGTGTGTTCAAGTGTTAACACCTAAGACTGACTTGTTTTGATGCAGTTCATTACAAATATTTCACAAGGAAGCTCATCCATCCGTCTACAAGGCTGGTACTGGAAATTGTGGAAAGGAAGGACTGTCATTGTTTGGTAGGTTTTGACCCTCATTTGTAACATACAAATCAGTATTTAACTAATGCGGTGGCTGATGCATGGCTGTAATGTGAACTTGATGCTGTCGTTGTTGTTGGAAACCAAGATTGCTAAAAGTACAGAAAAAGTGGTGCGCGGTCGGAATCGAACCAACGACCTTTGGATTGCCAGTCCACTGCCCTATCATTGAGCTAGACGCACCCTCGTTAATCTGCGTATATCTGCCGCCGAGTGAGCCTCGTTACATCATCATGTACCGGCCATTTGGTACACGACCGCCTTTCATTTTACGAACCACCATGAGTTGCTTTGTAGAGTGTCTAGTGTAAACATACACTCTCCAACAATTGTGTATTCATGCGATGGTAAGAATATGTAGCCATGGCATCTTGTAATTATCCTCCTTGCCGTTCTGTACCTTACGGTGTCAACAACTCTCTCTGTCTTGCATTCTAAGCTGTGTCTCATAATGCAGAGCTCTGGCACCATAGACTATAAGTATTCCTCTGGATTCTGCCATCTCTCTCTGTCATCGGTTAATGACTACCTGTTATAGAGGGCACCACCTGTCGTAAGAGACGTACTACCTGTCATAAGAAACCACCCGTCTTAAAGGAGCACCTGTCTTGGAAGATCATCCACCTTGAGAAACCAGCTGTCTTAGAAGACCACTTGTGTTGAGAGACCACCTGTCGAGGCCACCTGTCTCGGAAGACCATCTGTCTTAAGAAACCATCTGTCTCAGGAGACCATCTGCTTTCAATATCACCTGTGTTAAGAGACCACCTGTCGAGGCCAC
>OFHS01000519.1:2790-14026 GCA_900245855.1 Calvadosia cruxmelitensis
TTCTATCCTTGTTGCCTGCTGGCTATGGTTAGAGTTTAACCTTACCTAAATTTCATTTAGCAACATTAAAAGGAATAAAGGCACATTATGATAACTGGTTTATTGGTTGACCATCAACGCTCTCTGATTGTCACAGTTCCAGCGAAACTTGTCTATAATGGTCACCTTTAGGACACAAGGAAAATGACCTTTATAGACAGGTGTCCTTTCTGTCCAGGATACTGCAGTACATTTGTTATTCGTCGCAACAATACATTCTTATCTTAGTTGATAGCAACACTATGTGAACTTGCTGCCGATGCTTCTCAAATCTTTGCAATTTTTGATTGTCTGATTGCTTACTCTACTTTTTGTTTCAGGCATATATTATGCTTTCCAATCAAAGACGAAACAGGTTAGTTTAAGACAGCTTACAACTTAAGTAGATACAGGATTAAGTATACAATGAAACCTGTCTATAATGGTCACTTTTGGGACCTGAGGAAAATGACCTTTATAGACAAGTTGCCTTTATGTACAATCTGATTTCTATAGAAATTGTCGTTTTGTGGTAATGAAGAGTGGCCTTTTTCACAGTTGGCTGCTCTATAGAGGTGGTCGCAGATACAGATTTGGCTGTATGCTACTTTCTGTTAAAGAGGCAGTAAAAGTATTGCTGATGCAAGGAAAGACTAGGGTTACCTTACCTGCCCAACTTCCCTTGTTTACTACAATTGTTTGGTATTTATTCACCATCCAGTATCAATTCTAGTTGAAGCTGTTAGCCATTTCTTCCCAATTTTAGAAACATTCAATATTTGTTCTGCGTGGTCCTGTAAAAGCTTGGTAGCTCAGCGCGATGGTCATTGTGCAGCCACTGTTCCTATTCATCTTTGAGATTGTGGATTTGAATCGCATTGGTGGAAGAATCATCAATTCGAAAATACATCTTTCTGCGATGTGCATGTGAAGGAAGTGTTTCCAGATCACCTTGCTCATGCTCTTTGAAGGTTTTTCCCTGAGTACTTTAGTTTCCTTACACTCTCAAAAATACAAGCCTAATTATGTATGATACTTATGTGATCTCACATTGGGGAAAAAGTTGTAGCACGTACCTGGAAATGAAAACAAACAAACAAACAAACAAATCTTTCAGAAGATACATTAGATTATTTGAAGTTTAGCATTAAGTGTAATTGAAATACAGTGAAACCTATCTATAACGCTCACCTTTGGGACCTGAGAAAAATAAACTTTATAGACAGGTGACCTATCTGTCCAGGTTGAGTTCTATAGAAAGTGTCACTTTGCAGTTATGAAGAGTGGCCTTTATACACAGGTGGCTGCTCTATAGAGGTGGCCGCTAATACAGGTTTGACTGTACCCAGATTCATCTTTTGTGAATTCGAATGTTTCTATTCTAATTCAGAGGTACTTGCTGTGGCTCAGCTCTGTAACAAGGAGAATGGTCCTTGCTTTTCAAAGTTCGATGAAGAATTAACAACAGCCTTTGCCATCTTTGTTGGAATCAGCCTTGTCCAAGTGAGTCTCTTCGTATTAACATGCAATGAGCTTGAGTCAGCATGAGTTAGGTCATTGTCCCTGAGCAGCGCTATGTTTGTAATGTAATATCATTCTTAAACAATCACCCCGGACATGAGTATAATAGGCCGCTGTATAAAGCAAAAGGTTTACAAAAAGATATTTAAGCTGAAATAGGCCAATGGATATCTATAAATTTCCCGCCGTTGAATGTGGCATATTTTTGACGGCATTCATTGATCAATGCATTTGTGGGTGGCGCCACTGTAGTGGCCGATGCATGGTTAGTGCGAATATGATGTCGTCATTGTATAGTCATGTGATTGTAATAAGATGTAGCCGTGTCATCCTGTAATTGTCCTCTTTCCTGTCTATACTTTGTTGTGTCAACAACTCCATCTGTTCTGTATTCTATGCTGTGTCTCATGACATAGAGCTCCGGCACCGATGACCATATGTTCTCCTTAGAACTCTGCCATCTCTCCCTGTCGTGGGACCAGCAGCATGTCTCTCAAATACATGGAATGCAAAAGCCTCCATCTTCCATCTTTGCCCTCCAGACCACTTTTTCTGTAAATTTAGTTTTGCACATGAAATGAAAATTCTTAACACTTGTAAGATTGTGTTAGAATTGCATCATATCTCTTTACAGAGTGCCGTCACATGTTTTAGCAGCTGTTGTCGATTTTTTTAGATTTTGATCGCATATTGATGACATGATCTTTGTTCTTTCTTCTGTTTGATATTCATATCCATGTTCTCCATTACAGTCTCTTTTGTACAAGAAGGCGAGTGATGCGCAAAAGCGAAGTCAATTGGCTAACGAGCTCATGATGTATCATATGCAGGTACATCAAGATGACCTGTCTTTCTGTGTGTCTGTTTGTCTGTCTGTCTATCTGTATGTATGTCTCTCTGTCCATTTGTCCATCTATCCATCCTTTTATCCGTCAATCAATTGGCCCATTGGTCTATCTTTCTATCAGTCCTTTCTTCTGTCTGTCTGTCTACTATCTGTCCATATATCCATTCATGGTAATCTATTTATCCATTTCTCTATCTTTCTATTCATCCTTTCTTCTGTCTGTCTGTTTGTCTGGCTTGATGACACTAGGTGGCGAGGCTACGGTATTGTTTTAATCTGATTGTGACCTGCTAGGTCATGACTAACGACACTGAGAAATATGCTTCATCAGTGCTGCCAAAGAAAGAAGATATTGCCGTTGAACTAGACAGCTTTCAGTTCTTGCCACGGATTGCTCTAGCTGATGCTGACTCCATGAGGGTAATACAATAGTTTCATTGCCTATTTCTTTAATGTTTACTCAACCTTGGTAACAAGGGCAGGACACATGGTTCTAGAAATACATCATTCAGAACTGTTGTTAAAGATGCTATATGATGCTTTTTACTATTATTGGCTACCTGACCCTCTACTGTTTTGCTGCTTCTGGTGCCTATCACCTTCTGACTTAACCAGTGTGGCTGACTTGTCTGTTATTAAATTCTAATCAACACCATCTTAATTCACAGAGACAAAGTTAATCATTCACTACCACTAAGGTTTTGCCATAACGACATCTCCTTGCTGTCCAATGAAATCTATGTATCAGGCTGATTATAAAGTAATAATTCCATTTGACCGAGTGAGAAATAATCTGGTTTATTTGTTTCTTCATAGGTTGTGTTAGCTATGTTCAATGACCTTGGCTTCATAAAACGATGGAAAATTAGAGAACGGACTTTAGTACGGTAAGGCTGTTTATCTGCCATCATTAATGTGTGCGTGTAATGTTCTTAGATCTCGCTCTGATGTTAATTGCCTTGATGTACAACATATGCCGTTTCTTAGGTGAGTCCAATTTGTCTTCATGTCCACATGTCTTTAATGACCACATGTCTCAAGCAGTCTCCTGTCTTAAGTGACCACCTGCCATTAGTGACCACCTGTCTTAAATGACCACCTGTCTTAAGTGACTACCTGTCTTAAATGACCACCTGCCATTAGTGACCACATGTCTTAAGCAACCAACTGTCTTCAGAAGCCACCTGCCTTGAGCGACCGTCTTTAAGTTGTCTTTCAAATGTTCAAACAAACACACAATTTATCAGGTATCGGGCGGCTACCTGTGTTAAGAGATCAGTATTCATTGTTTGTTCATTTGAGAAATCATTTGAAACAGGTTGGGCTATATACCGCCTCTTGCAGCATCAAGTGGTCATACACCCTATAATGGATGCCTCGTATATTGGCTTGCATGCGTTTGCCTTGCTTGAGCTGGCTTTTTAAGTAAATGCATCACTTGCTGGCAATCATCTTGAAGGATGCCGAACAGAGATTTGATCGATTTCTATGTAATTCTGCAGATTTTGTCTGGTGGTAAAGAAAGGTTATCGTGACCCTCCCTATCACAATTGGACTCACGCGTGGACCGTGGCTCACTTCTGTTATATCTTACTCAAGAATCTACCGATCAGTGACTGTTTGAGGTGATGATTCATTGATTTCAATATTGTATCTTTGTGTCTTATCTGTTACTATCATTTACGATCATTATCATCATTTATTGTAAAATCCGATAGGCCATTGGCTCTTATTTCATGCGACACATACATCGTAAAGCAGGACAAAGTTACATACTGCATATGTATGTTAACAGCTATTGAATTTTGAATGGGTAATATGCAGGAAAAAATTATCACAAAAACTATTCCATTGGAATTTGATAGGAAGGCCAACTGTCTTTAAAGGTCATTTTCTCAGGTCCCAAAGGTGGCCGTTATAGACAGGTTTCACGGTAGTACTTTATTTGCTGTGAAATCAGTCAAGTAACAACGGTATTCCAAGCACGTGATCAGTCATTTTTGTCAATACGAAACCGAGACATTTGACAAGATCACACGTCTGTGATGTAATGATTTATTAGCCCATATCAGTCCCCTAATCAACTTTGCATGATATTTGGATGTATAGTCAAACCTGTATTAGCAGCCACCTCTATAGAGCAGCCACCTGTGTATAATGGCCACTCATCATAACCCACAAATGACACTATCTATAGAAATCTATGTGCACAGAAAGGCCACCTGTCTATAAAGGTCACTTTTGAAGTTTTATCAGTCCCCAAATTTGACCGTTATGGACAGGTTTCACTGTATTTTCATAATAAACTGCATTTCTACTGCATGTCTCATTGCAGGCCTTATACACTTCATCTTCAATCTAAATTAGATATTGTTGAGTCTATAATTATAACTCTTCGCTGCATTTGTTTTTATTGACAGTGACCTTGAGATGTTTGTATTGTTTGTTGCTTGTTTGTGTCACGACCTGGATCATCGTGGGACAACAAACTCTTTTCAGATTTCTTCTGTGAGTCAATTGAGTTTCATTGGGAATTAATCAGTCTCTATAACAGTCACTCACTCACTCGTTATGTGTTTGATATTGATTGCATTGTTGTTTGTTCTCATAGAAATCAGTCTTGGCATCGTTGTACAGCTCTGCGGGATCAGTCATGGAGGTAAATTCTAATCACTTCTTTGTTGCTCCATGTCTTTCTTGCATGCTTTCTTGTAGATAAAACTAACATTTAACTGTTAAATACATGCAGTCTTCGTTGTTTGGTAACATCAGGATGTGCTACGTTGAAGTCACCAAAATTCCATGTTGTCATTGGTACATGGAAACATTGTCATCATTGTCGTTATGTGTAAAGGGGAAATCGACGCTCTAATCAAAACGTCACATTAACGGCTAGATTGTTGTCATGTGTGTGACATATTCAGTATTGTGGTATCTTCTTTAATTGTAGCATCATCACTTCGCGCAAGCCATGTGCATCATCAATTCTGAAGGATGTAACGTATTTGAAAGCCTTTCCAACAAGGTAAGACATTACAATGAAACCTGCCTATAATGGTCACCTTTGAGACCTGAGAAAAATGACCTTTATAGACAGGTGGCCTTTCTGTCCAGGTTGATTCTATAAAAAATGTCATTTTGGGGTTATGAAGAGTGGCCTATATACATAGGTGGCTGCTCTATAGAGGTGGCCACTAATACAGGTTTGACTGTATCCTGAATACGTGACGAATGACTGCTGTGCTAAGCCGTGAATTCCTCATCATCAAGAACTTGATTTTCATCCAACAGAACACAAACAATGCATGACTATACAAAACTACTGCTGTCACCAGTACAATGCAACACGGTGAACACACAACACATATGAAGCTGTAACTTCACAACACTTGACACCTTGTATGACACCATAGATGCACACCACGCAGTTCTGCAGAACTCACAAGAACAAAACGTGCAATCCTCTGCATTCACAAATCATTTGCAACTTCCCACACAATTTAAAATAATTGCAATGACAGCATTTTTGCTGATTTTAATAGTAGCATACATTAGCATACATTACTTCTTTTCTGATGCCGTAAATGACTGCTTATTACTCCTTTTTAAGAGAGTTGATGGATAACTCTACGGTTTCAGATTGGTAATTCTGATATTACTTCGCACTTATTTCATTTATTCCAAGTTTGTCAGCTCCATAATGTAAGTCAGAAGTAAAACATTTGGCATTTGGTACTGTTGCTTTCGACCGCTTTAAATTGAGCCTGGCATATTTCTCTTCTGCGGCAGGAGTACAGCAGTGCGCTTGATCTGATGCAGCACATCATCCTTGCCACAGACTTAGGAACGCATTTTCACATTTTCCGCCAGCTGGAACAGATGGCTGACGGTAGGGTGTTACGGCTTGTTTATTGACACATACATTGTCATGGAGTGATATTTGTTTGTGCAGGCACTTGCTTTTGTACAAATTGACATGACTTACAAATACAGTTAAACTCGTTTATCGTCCAATCAGATAATTTCCCACCACTGATTGTTATCCCCACTACATGGTCAGATGCAATACTTGTTCTGCTAATATGCATTTCTTAATCCCCAACTCACGTTAAAATACCACCTTTTCGCTGCAGTACATTGAAACCTGTCTATGATGGTCACCTTTTGGACCTGAGAAAAATGGCCTTTATGAAGAGTGGCCTTTATATGCAGGTAGCTGCTCTGTAGAGGTGGCTACTAATACAGGTTTGACTGTATTTGTGCCTAGGGTTTGATTACATTCATAATGTTGGCTAGTTGCAATATTTGTGCCGAAACCAAAAGGTTCAAATGAAATGATTTACCTGTGTTATGGAGCCACCTGTGTCAGGAGATCATTTTACCTGACCCGTGGGCAGTTGGACAGCTTTGATGTTACAGTGCAACCCCGTTAATATCACGTCGATTATTATCCCAACCCGCTTTATATCACTTCAGTTTGAGAATCAAGCTTTGTCTGAATCAACAATTTGTACCCGCTTAATCTCATGACCCGTTTATTATCACAATTTGTGGTAGAGATGGGACGAAGTTTAAAATTAATTTTGATTTTCCCGAACTTCGGTGCCAAAATTTGAAATCGAAGCTGATTCCAAAAAACAAAAGCTGAAACATCGGCATTGCAAATTATTATTTTAAATACAGAACTTCAGAATTTCTTTATCAATCCAATACCAAAACAATGTTCCGATAGTTTTCTGCTGCCGTGTAGGCCTGGGCAAATGGGAAATTGCAAGGGAAGTGAACACGAGGATCATAAAAGTGGATAATTTTTCAAAGTTGAATTCGTTTTTCCGAATTTTAACATTTGAAATTCGGAGTCAAAAAATTTCTAATACTGGACTTTGTTCCCTCTCTAATTTTTGGCTGGAAATCATTGTGATATTAATAAGTTAATAAGGTGACACTGTATATTCATGATTTTCATTCGTTAGATTGCACATTTGAGACTGATGTAGACTTATTCTGTCTTATGTTTAGATGGATACAACAAGAGGATCATATCGCATCGTCAGAACTTATTGTCTCTTCTTATGACGTCATGCGATCTGTCAGATCAAACCAAACCGTGGGAGGGAGCGTTGAAGGTCTCAGATCTATTGTATGCTGAGTTCTTTGCTCAGGGTGACATGGTAAGTAATCAACTTATTCAATCCAACTTGCATTCTGTCCGTAAGTTAATAGATTTAAGTTAATAAGATAGCACCCTGATTTATGTATACAGTGAAACCTGTCTGTAGCGCCATAATAGCGGTCACCTCTGGGAACTGAGAAAATGACCTTTATAGACAGGTGGCTTTTCTGTCCAGGTTGATTTCTATAGCAAGTGTCATTTTGAGGTAATGAAGAGTGACCTTTATACACAGGTAGCTGCTCTATAGAGGTGGCCGCTAATGCAGGTTTGACGGTACATCATCGAATTCCTCATGACTTGTACTAAGATGGAGATCAACACATGAAACCCACGTGGAGATTATTACAAAATAAAGATTTTATCATGCTTGTTTTAGTCGACCTTCCTGATAATCATGCGATCGATTTATCTATTCTGTGATTTATGGCTTTGTATATACACTTAATACTCATGATGCTCTCACCTAATGGCGATGAGTTCAATTAAGAACTTCAACGATGGTGTAGTAAGATAATAACACAAACATAGCAATGAGAACGGAGAAATTACAGGTCTAGAAATCAGTCCAATACGTTGAAGAGAAAAATTCCGTCGCCAATCAGAGAAAACCATCAAATTACGCTGTTTCGTATTTCCATTTTAGCATGCATGATGTTGAAAATCATCTCTTTCAAGCTCTCAGTGTCTGTTAAGAGTTGTAAATTGCAATATTGAAACCGCTGGCGATAGATATCAGCAGACAGTTTTCATCAAACACTATTCGTTGCTTTAGCGCATTGCGAGACCGAAGGAATTCTATCTAATTAATTGGTTTGGATCTGCAATTTGTAAATACAGCATCTCAGGTTTTTGCGGAAGAGCTGCTTTAGAGGAGTTTTTGGCACTTTACAGGAAAAGTCTCTTGGCTATTGTCCAATGGCTATGATGGACCGAGAGAAAGCAAGAATACCAAACCTTCAAGTTGACTTCATCACAAAGGTTGCAATGCCACTCTACAAGTAAGTCAGTAATACCATCATCTAACGTCAAGTCCCGCTATGAGGCGGCATTACAGTCACCATACCAAGTATAATTAAAGACGTAACGGTTCTCCGTGTATTATACTCTGATGTAAACATGCTGAATGTGTAGTGAGATATTGAAATGCGTAATAAAAGTAAGAGCCGCAGGTGTTTTTTTGTAGAGTTTGAATGTCGCACAGCACTCAAAGTGTTATATGGGAGTATACTACATGAAAGTTCTTTTAGGAACAACCAGCCTGTTGTTTCATTGATTTATGATCATGGAAATCTGATGAATATCAATTGCCTCTTAATTAACGTCAGAAAAGTATTGTATAATACACGGGGACGTTTTTAAATTTGAATTTTTAAATAAAAACAACGCTGTAGTAACAAACTTGCATGACAGCATGAAAGCTGTGCTGTCAAATAATTACGATTCGGTAGAAGTGACAACTGTCATCAATTTTAACTGAGGAATAAACTGTAGACATAAAAAAAGAGTTCACTTTTGCTCCAGTCTTACGTTTACTTAGACATGAACCTTCAGTCAATGATTGGTGAACGTTGTAGCTGTTTCACAAAAAATGCCATGTCTACAAAGCCTGACGCAAACACGTCAATTAGCCAACTAGCAACAAGAGTAGATTATTCTTGGTAGAACTATTAGTTCATGGGTCATAGAGTACATCGCTTACATTTCACACAGAATTGATTTGCATCTAAGTTACATACACTGTATTGTAGTAAAATTGTATTAAGATGGTTGACAAGTGTTTTCTCGATAAGTGTGTGGATACTGATTGCAGCTGTTGTATTGATGAAATATAAATAACTCATGACGTATTATGCAAGTGTCACTCTTGGTGCAGTGAAACCTGTCTATAATAATCACCTTTGGGACTTGAGGAAAATGACCTTTATACTTTATAGATGGGTGGCCTTTCTGTTCAGGTTGATTTCTATAGATTTCAACAGATTTTGGTAGTATAAAACTCTGGGTTTTAAGTCAAAAGGTTTATTCGAAGGCTTTTTGCGATATTTGAACAGCCTTCTACCCTCCGGATAAGCTTCCTTCTCTCGCAATTTATTTGTGGCAATCAGCTCTAAGGCATACAGAAGATACAAGATACAGTCAAACCTGTATTAGCGGCCACCTCTATAGAGCAGTCACCTGTGTATAAAGGCCACTCTTCATAACCCCAAAATAATCCTTTCTATAGAAATCAACCTGGACAGAAAGGCCACCTGTCTATAAAGGTCATTATCCTCAGATCCCAAAGGTGACTGTTATAGACAGGTTTCACTGTAGCCATATTGTTTTCTTTGCTTAGTGCTGATTATTTTGTGTCTGAAAACGAATTACTTTTGATAAGATTCAAAATATTTGAGTAGAATAACGAGTTGTTAAATAATTGAGCCTTCACATTCAGTTGAACAGCATCTCTGCTGTAAAAACATCTGTTTGACTGTCAACAACTCCTTGAAACCATTGATCAGTTGATTATCAAGAGCAATGTTGCATTTTCGCCCATTTTTCCTCCCATGTTTCTTGAAGCTAAAAGACCTCTTCTAATAAATTACAATGGAATTTAATCATGTTATGCGTCGAATAGCATTGCTTTTCGGCTTTGTTGGTGCCTGTAGATATTACATTTTATAATAATTATTTATATTTCTCGATTGCTTTTAGCATTTTATTGTAAATTGTTATTTATTTATTTTCAAGAATTGGTAGTTAGCGTTTTAGAATATTTGTGGTTTAAGTGCTTTACAAATATTGAGTAATACACTGATAAAAAATAATAAGTAGTGTAGTCCTACTCTGGTTTTCTTATGTGATTCCATACGCACACTTTTAATAATTTCCATTTATTGTAGGCACTTTGATAATTGCAATGATGTCTCAAAATATACTTGTTTAATGCAGACTTATTTGAGTTTTAACTGAAACATTTTCAACCTCACTCTCAAACATATGGGCACACGTGCATTAATTTTACAAATAAAACAGGTTGATGTTGCAATATAGGTACAGTGAAACCTGTCTATAGTGGTCACCTTTGAGACACGAGGAAAATGGCCTTTATGGACAGGTTGATTTCTATAGAAAATGTATTTTTTGTGGTTATGAAGAGTAGCCTTTATACACAAGTGGCTGCTTTATAGAGTTGACTGCTAATACAGGTTTGACTGTATTTTTTCTTCCTAGGCTTCTGTCTGACATTTTCCCAGAGGCTCTTCCTGTCTACGACACTGTTAAAAATAACAGAGAAATGTGGAAGGATTTCCCTAGTTAGCGCCATGTCTTTCCAATTGTAAAGAGGGTCTTTTCCTTGGGGATGTAAATAGAAATGCAACAATGTACATGTTTTAACATTTAGAATAGAATTTGGAGCACATGTTTTCTTCCGAAAAGTTATAAATATTTAAATAAGAAATGATTGTTATGCATTCAATGTGGAGCTGCTCGGTTTTAAGTAAACTTTCATGAGATGACATTGAAATCTGTTGATCAGGAACTCTGGATTGTTTGTGGTTGAAAATATTCAAAAAGACAATACAGAGTGCTCTTAAATTTGATGTGTGAGAAAATTGTTTCACTGGACTTAGTCTCTGACTCATTTTCTGCTTTAGGTTCAGGTGCTGTTAGCCTTTCGATGAGAGCGTCTTTCT